>VZUI01031676.1:0-149788 GCA_013401135.1 Cettia cetti
CCAGTGGAGTTGAAGAGGTTGAACCTCAGTCTTCCAATCTGGTCTCCTTTTTAGAAATCTATATAAGTTGTAGAAAAAATTAAACTTCCTCTTTTCCCGCTTCGACTCCGTGGTGATCACTGCTTCTCCCTCGGGACAGCATTGTGCAACACATTTATTGGTTGCTTATACAAATGGTCAATACCTGAACTGAAAGCAGCATTTAAATCTGGCATTTTTTAAACTGGAACTGATGAGAACAGTTTCACACATGGCCATCCTGATACTGAAGATCTATTTTACTAATATGAGAAAAAGTTAGGTAGATGCTGGATGCTGTGATAATACTTCCTGTCCCCAAAACATCCCTGAGAAAGAATATGGTGAACAGTATACTGGACTTAGGAATTTTGTCTCTATCATATCAACTCACTAGCTACTTGGCAAAGGGATAAATGATCAATCACCTGCACCCGTTGTGTGAAATCTCATAATGTTACTTAACACAGGAATAAGAATTGATGTGGTGCTGAAGTTTCTACCTTCGCAAATCAGAGACAAAGGCTAAAAGGAGTGATCACCAATAACCAGGGCTTGCACTTGCTAAGCTGCTCCATTCTCTTCCACATCCATGCAAGACCCACAGAAACATCTAGGCCAAACTGTTGCTAGAAACCAGAAAAGGCTGCAGCCCTGTTTAACAACAGTGCATTGGAATGCTGACAATAACTCCCTCTGAGCCAGTTTGCCAAGCAAACAAGTCTGCACCTGAAAGAATTGTAAGTAATTGACATTAAAGCTCAGCAGGACAATCAGAGTTGCTCTTAATTGTTCTTAAGCATAATGGTAAAAACAGTATTTCAACAATTACTTTTAATTTTCAAATGTAATAATCTGGGGTGACACAATTGAAGATACCTTAAAAATGTTTTTACAAGACTGAAAAACTACATCTTCTGAAATCAGATCATTGCTTCATTTTGGGTGCCCCTAAACTGAAGTAACTGAAGTTCCTAATGAACTGTTTTCATAACTGGTCTGAATTAAACTAATGACTTTAAAACATGGAAAGAAAATATTTCTGGGTTAATATCTAGCACATGGGCACAACTCCTAGGAGTCAGTCCTGTCTACTAAA
Source organism: Cettia cetti (assembly GCA_013401135.1). Classification (NCBI taxonomy): domain Eukaryota; kingdom Metazoa; phylum Chordata; class Aves; order Passeriformes; family Sylviidae; genus Cettia; species Cettia cetti. The sequence continues at coordinate 1,118 of VZUI01031676.1, forward strand.
CTCGTCTTTTCATGGTGAGGTTAGGCACAAATTTTACCATATCCAGTGTACCTCCTTCCCATCACTGAACATAAATTTGTGCTTTCCGTGTGATGACTTGATGATTTTAGAGGTCTTCTCCAGCCTGAATGATGCTGTGATTCAGTGCTTAGCCACCAATGGTTACATCTCTGGCTACAGATCTCTGGCTCACAGGGAAGGACCATCTACAGCTGAAAGCCACCTACAGCAGTGGAGCAGGCTTAGTGCTTGAGCTGCTTCTTCACACCCAGTGCTTGGGAATGCTGCTGGGAGAGATCTGGGCAAGAGTGTCCACCTCTGCCAGCAATGGAAAAAAGAAATCCATGAGAAGATAAAAAAGCTGAAGGTTCCTGAGTGATCTTTATGCACATTGAGACAATATGAGAATCTTGGCGGCTGCTGCTTTAGACAACCTGGGGAGCATGTAAAATGGGGCAGAGTGGAGCAGAACTGCTAAAACTATTGCTCCTCTTTGGATAGAAAAGCAGGGGAATCCAGACAAGAAAGATACGAACATATCTGCATACACATACAAATAATGAATGCAAGAACAGAGCTCTGAGGCTACAACCTTTATAGGGCTTGTGGAGAATACATAAGGCTTCTCTCTTGAACAAGGATGGAAGGAAGGCAAGAAGCATGATGGTAGCCTCTCTACATGTGAGGCAGCTGATGGGTAAGACAGACCTGTCTGACTCTTCTATTAAGAAAATTTTACGAACATCTGTACCTGATACACTTGTCAGAACATGATGAGTCCAGATAGTCAGTGATCAGGCTGACAACTGCATCAGTTTCTCTTTCGCTTGGGTAGCTCCAACGAGTAATCAAAGCTGCTGTCAACCAGAAGTCATTATTTAAATTTGGGGATCAAGCATATCTCTTCTCAGTAGTTCCACAACCACCCAGTTCAGTGCCTGTTTGCAAATGAGATGGTATTTTCTCAGCCTAAGTTTATCTGAGATTTACACTTGTGCTTATCCATCTGTTCTTATGGGATAATTCTTGGACATCTTTTTTTCTTCTTATTCCTAATGTATTCTTTGCTTATTTAGTAAACTTGAGGAGTATATCAATTTATTTTTCCTTTACAATTAAGCACTGCAGAAGTCTACTTCTTCCTTTGAAGAAGTTAAACTGTCCCTTTAATAGACAAGGATTATGAAAGTAATGAAAAATCCCTACGCCATTAATATATCTTCACATGTGTACTGTTAACAGCAAAATTGGGAGGTTTATGTGTCATTTTGACAGTACTGTTTTTTAGTGGACAGTATCATTGTGTTCCATCATCTCTTTTTTTACTAAACCACTGGGCTATCAAGAAAAGTTTCCAAAAATCTATCCTCAACCCAGGGAAAACAGCTTTCTCTATCTGTGGATAAGATGCAGTTTACATTAAGGAGAGGCATATATATATGGCACTTTTTAAGACAACACGACAACAATTCAGTGAAATATGACATCCATTACGGACCAGGAAGAAGGATGTACACAAATTTGACTTTGAACTTCCATATCTACACATCTTGTTTTTCAGTTTTTGCACAGAATATTTTTCTTCTCTCTCTAGCACACACATAAGGATGCAAAAATCGAGTAACCTGTAGCTACATGGATTTTTTTTTGTTTTGTTTTGTTTTTCAGGAGGATCTAAAGTAATTTATGCTTGGACCTATGAAACCAAAAGTTCTGTCATGGCCAGACATCATAGCTAGCAATCAGTAGTTCACTAGATCTCTATTCAAAGTTGTAACTGTATTTGCATCTGCCAGGACAGTAGGGAAAAGGTGGAGAGAAGCAAAAAGACTGCTAACAGTGCAGTTATAGCTGTTGTGCAGGTCTTCCCTTCTGCAACCCTGTAAGCATGGCTCTGTGCCAGGGCCACTGGAATCTGAAAAGAACCATAGAATCACAGAGTTGTTTGGGTTAGAAGGGACATTAAAGAACATCTAATTCCAAGGCCTCTACCTTGCACTAGACCAGGTTGCACAAAGCTCCATCCAACCTGGCCTTGAGCACTTTCAGGGATGGGGACTGTGAGCCTATCTTTACAAAGGGGACAAAACCAGGGATTAGGAAGCACTACTCTCTTCCTTGCTCTGAAGATCTCTTAATGCTTGCAAAATGCAGAATACACTGCAAGCAATCTTTATTGATTCAGGTTCAAAATATGAGATGGAAGTCTGAGAAAACTGTAGGGAGGGTCAGCACATCTCAAGAACGTACTCTGGGGCATTAAATACAAATACACTAAGTTTAGTAATAAAAACACTGGAAAAGTGCACGGACAAAAATATTAGTTTCAGTTTGTTAGGTTTTGTAAGGAAAAATCTTCAGTAAGATTTACTATTTGGCAATGTAACTGAAGACAACAGCCCTCATTCTCCAATTTTACACTACCCTAACTCTGCTGACTCCTCTGTGGCCACTTCCTATTCATGGTACTGTAATTTGGATGAGAAATAGACCAAGCATCCTCATGCAATTTTAATCAAACACTCAGCACAAGCGCTTAAGAACATTTTTAAAACTGCAGCAAGTGAAGACAAGTACAGAGTAACCGGTTGAGAATGCTGCTGTAACACTGAGACAGAGATGCTGTGTCAAACCTGTTTTTGAAAGACTGAGGCAGCCCCAAAGAATACATCACTGACACAGAAAATTACCAAACATTTATAAATAATACAGTATGCTCAAACCTATCACACTGCAAACAAAACAGATCAGCAAGCTATCGAGCAGCTGATGAGAGAGGAAGACACAAAGTCAGCCAGCCTGAAGTCAGCGCTGAAGTCAGCCAACTGATGACAACTGATGTCAGCAACAGGGCAGGTGAACTGAGGTTGTAACAAGGGCTGTAGCAAGGGGGGCTGCAATGGTGCAAGGTGCCTTCATGGTCCTGACTCCTCTTATAACTGCTTCAGGCTCCCGAAGCTACAGCCATGGCTGACACCCTCAGCCGCCGGCAAATTCTGCGAGAAAAATTGAGGTAGAGGGAGTGGAGTACAAGGAGTGAAAGGAAAAGTGTGATGCCAGAGATTAGCTCCAGCAGCAGAGTGGAAGTGACATTGAAAGCAAGCTTCACAGACAAAAGACAAATGCAGTCAAGAAATCTTAAGTACTATTAAAAGGCTCTGCAAACGGATATGCCTATTGTGAGAAGCAGCATAATTGGCTCTCTTTAAGTCTGAATGTCACTCAAAGAGTTTAGCAAGATGTAATAAATTATATCTGCAAGGAGACTCTTTTCCTGAACCATTACTTAACAGTATTGTTAGATAATAGGCCATAATGCTGCAACTGAGTGCTCCTATCAGGCGGAAATTTAGGTAAACTCACATTGCTTTATTTACAGGATTTGACCGCCAGGGTCAAATCATCACATCATATCAAAATTGGTAATGAAACTTAATAAATTCTAGCTATAGTAACTAAACCATGATGTAAAATCCACCTCCCTTCTCTTGCTGACATCCAAGTGTCACAGGCAGACTAATATTCACTCATTACATACCCATAGTTCAGCTTTTTTTTCTGATGTAACAAGATGACAAAGTTGCACTGCTGATAAAAGCCCATGATCACTTTCGCACTTCCTGGTAAAAGCCCTCAATTATATTTACATAGGTGATTTCAACAAAAATTAACAGATGAGTACAGGTCTCAATTATACTAATTTGATACAACTTGTTATAGATTTCAGAAAAAACCCCAGCTATAGACAGGCGAGGCACAGCAAGCTGAGGCCAGTGGCTGTGGATCTACACATGACAGTAGGTCGAAGCCTCAATACTAGGGGACACCAGCAGGGATGGCCAGTCCTGAGCTCCTGACTCTGTCTGGGTGTGAAGCCAAACCTTACATCCCCCCTCCTCAGAGAACACCCAACTCAAACCTCAAGGCATTTGTGTGGAACCACAATGGAACAAACTATTTGGTTCCTCCTTATAGGTTTTGCTTTGCACCAAAGCAAAACAAAATACCTAAAATTTACTGGCTCTGAGAGGAAGCTGTAACTGGATCACCAGTCTTTGGTGGAGAATCTCACCTTTGAAATTCTCCAGTTTTATGTTGGCTGTGTTAATTCAATTGTGATTCATCAAGAAACACCAGGACTGCATCAGCAGTAGAGAAGAGTTTTTGAACATTCCCTTCCAGGTAAACACTCAACGGCCCTGTAACAGAAAATTTTATTTTCTCTTGCTCCCTCTGCAAAGCTTGCTGTGCTTCACTTCTCTCCTTCCATTACAGAAAATCTTTTTTTTTTTTTTTGCACTGAGAGTCATCATAAAAGAAAGGGTACCAAAGGTATCATTATAGTGCATCTAACCTAGCACACTCATCTGGAATAGGAGAAATGCCATCTCGAATCTTTGGGATGAGAGAACATTAGGCTTCCTGGATAAGTGCTATAGCAACTGCATTATTTCACCAAAGACAGAGCTCCTCACCCTTCTTACACCCATCTTCAAAAATAGCCTGGCAGTGACAAGGTGCAGGCTGCCAACCCATCCAATAGGCTTTCCTTCAAGAAACCTTCCTGGATCAAGCTCATCCAGTTAAATGTGAATTACAGTCCACGCTGATGAGTCCTGTGTGGACCACAGTGGACTCCATGACCCTGGGGCAGGGTGAGTGTTCACTATTAACACAAATGAGCTGAAAAACTGAAGAGACATCAGGGTTGTGGGCAAGTAATTATGGCTTTGGGACTGCAATATTAGATTTATGTCTTTAAATTCTAAGTCTCATTAGACTTTGAAACTGATGTTTTCTGGATCTAGCCCCTGGTGACCAGTTAGCTGAAGTAGATTTCCTGTTGCCTAAGTGTATAATAATGATGTTTCACCAGAGTAACCACTCAAGTGTCCCTTCACAGCCTTTGGAATCTGGCTTCAGAAATGCTGATTTTTTAGAGGTCCATATTGAGTTAAGCAAATCCCATCCCAGGTGTTAATTTCACATGCAAAAAACCAAAACTAAACCACATTTTCTGTGGCCTGGAGGAAGTGCACACAGATCTGGGGGAATTATATTAAGAGGGAAGCAGACACTGGATGCTCAGTTTCTTGCTGGGAGAGCTGAAATGATCACAGGAGGAGGAAGGGGACAGCAAAAGGCAAGTTTTGCCACACAGTCTGAATGCTCCTTCCCTGCCCCAGCCCAGCCTCAGGCACACTGCACACACTGTGCTTGCCTGTGCACACCACAGGTCCGTCGGTCGTACATGCACGACTCTACTCCCAAGGCTAATCCCAAGCAATTTCCTACAGACAGTTATAACACTCAAACAAGATGATTCCACAAAAATCTCCAAAGCAATTTTAGCAGTAAAAGAGTGTTATTTTTTTTCCTGACAGTCTATATTAGAAAGGAAACTCACCCTTTGCGGCTCCTACTGTACATCTTAACCTTTTGGATGCCATGGGACGTGACAGGGCTACATGAAGTCCAGGTTTGAGAACTCACATGCTTCCATGCCATAAAATTGTTATTCTCCCCAGCTGCACCCTTTACCTACAGACTCTGGGTGACCTCCAGGAGCTATCTGTTTTCTACTTGTTCTTTACAAAAACATGGTGACACAGAAGTGGTGTGAGCAGGGTTCAATGGCTAGAAGATTTGGGTCCTGGTTTTGCAGTGGATGGAAAGTAGATGGTTCTCAAATGAAAACATGTTATTAGACATGAAATTTTAGAATATTCAGTGGCATTTACTTAAGGAACACTGTCTACGTTGAACCTGGTCCCTGTAAAAAAAAAAAAAAAAAAAAAAAAAAAAAAAAAAAAAAAAAAAAAAAAAAAAAAAAAACCCCCAACAAAACCACAAGAAAAAAGAGCTAGCTTCTAGGTACTATACAAAGCCTGCCACCAGTGTGTTTCAAAGCAGTAAAGAAAAGAAATAAACAATACACCCACCTAAGACTTCCTCCAAAACATACTAATTTTCTAGTCATGTTTTACTACTTAAATACAAACGAACTCCTACACAGATACAGCTTTTTATTTTCTTTCCCAAACCCAAGTTTCATGCTATGGTTACATAAAGGTTCAACCCAGGCTAAAACAGGGTTTTCCTGCCTGGGGATGGTGATGGGATGAGGGTTGTGAGGACAGGCAGAACCTGATGCCATGGCCAGGGAAAGCTCATTCTCCCCGATACGGAGCTGAGAGGCTGATGGTACTGAGGCTGAGGCAAGGTGTATGAGTCTGGACACCAGGATTGCACCAGGGTATGATGGGGCTGATGGGTGAACCCTTGCACAAGCAGCCTGACATTCACAGTATCCACACAGGCCAGGCTTGCTGAGACAAAAGACCATGTATGCATGGAAAAACCATGGAAAGTAACAGGGCATGTGTATATAACAGTCGTGCTTGAACAGCTGTGCCTTTCCTACTCTGTCCTTTCAAAACAGAAAGCTCACATAGGCCCAAGTCTGGTTAGAGATTCTGTGCACTGTTAAATGAGATTATGCAATTATAAGGAAACAGACTCTAAAGCACTAGAGATGTTAGATTCCAAACTCCGCGAGTAACAGAAAAATATTTGAAAAGAAAATCCTGTCCTTTGAACAAAGAAAAGTAAAGGCACCTGGCATTTTTTACACAAGATTCAATTTCAGGATAATCTGTTACTTTAAACATGTAATTCTTGTCAGATTTTAGGATTTGGACTGATGCAGGGCCCCGGACAACATTTAAGTGGTCAGTTGATTAGGAGGTATCTGGAATTAAAAGAATTAGGACTGGATTAAACCTCTAATTTCAGTGAGATAGATCCTAATCTTCATAAGTGTCAGATTTGCACTTGGATTTGCACAGGCAGTTCCCTGAAGCCTGCATGGGTCTCTGAGCAGCACCTGCAGGATTGACTACTTAGTCCTTGTTTGACTGAGGAGAGCTGTCAGAAGGCATCAAATCAGTGACAATTTTCATAAATAAGGAATTGATTAAAATTCTGCACAAGAATTTTCCTCTTAGAGAAAAGCTCAGAGAACCCACAAGATGCCACAGAAAGCAGCTGGCAGCGTCTCTCTCCGTATCTCTGGTAAATCACTCACGCAGACTGAATCACATTCAACACTTTCCTAAGGCTTGGAGCCAGTCCTGCTTCCGTGTGTTTTGTAGTGCCTGACTAATGCTTTCCATGGGATCTGTGGCCACTTCTGCAGCAGCCTGGGAAAGGTCCTGCTGGGACATCCTGCCTGCTTGGGCCCATTGTATGGAGGTATGGAGAGCCATCCCTACAGCACAGAAGGGGCTAAACACATAACTTCACAATGATAACAAGGGACTTTTACAAGGCCACACATGGACTCCATGTTGGAGCAAACGTATAGGCAGCTCTGGACAGCAAGCGCTAAACCTGAAACAAGGGCATGGGAATTAGTCCCTATATTGCTGTGGAACTACTTCTTGGAACTACTTCTTCATGGCCTGATAAAGCCTTATCATCACATTCACAAATTATTTTTGACCCCCCTGCTGGGAAAAGCAGATGGAACAATTTAGATTAAAACCCCACAGTCAAACTCAGTTTAAAACACTGACCCATTCATAATCTAAACGACTGAACTCCAGATTGCCTCACTGCACTCCTACAGTCAGACCATCCCTTCAAACACAGGAGAAAACCCCAAACCCATCAACAACCAAAAAAACATTTACAGGTTATTCCCTAACCATGGCTAGATGTATTGCATCATAAAATGTCAACATCAAAACAATATAGAAAAAATAATTACAGACAGTGTTAGTGTTGTAAGCTGATAAGGACCAGATGGTCTTTTGTATTTATGGTTTGCCTTGTGCATACAAATGCTTTTGGGATCTAATTAGCCTTCCACAAAACTCAAACTGGGTAATTACTATCATTATCCCCTTTTCAAATAAATCTGAAGTCTAAACTGCAATTAAGTTTTTTATCTTACAATTCATAACTACATATTTTAAGGAATGTTCTTTGCTATCTTTTCACAAATCTTCTTCCAGTGACTGACATAAATAAAATAGAAGAGCTTAAAATAATTTTTATAGGATGATTTTGTACAAAGAAGAGTTTTTGGTTAGTGGAGTTAAAGCCTTCCTGAGAATGTCGCATTTTCAGTGAAAATTGCTGATTTCCCAACCATTTAAACCTGGCACCTTCATGGTTGTTGTGTGTTCCACATTCCTACTGACAGCAATCATTAAAAACAAAGAATGGGGCACAACTGGCAGAGCTGCTGACAGACATGTATAAGGAGGTGCATAACTTCTCCTGTACATACAGTAATCATCTTTCATAAGACATGAAGTGGCAGTCATTCTAATTAACTTTGAACTTAGGCAACACATAGGCTGATGATGGGCTATGAAGGGGTAGTGGTGCAAATAATAAGCAAGAATGTCATTTTTATTGGTTTCTTGCCCTCAGGACAGTTCATCACATGACACAGGTAGCATCCTACAGAAAAGCATGACACTATAATAATGCACACCACTGAATTTGCTTAATAGGGAAATAATCAAAATCTGTCCAAAAATAGACAGCATATGAGATTGCAGTGTTATGAGCTAATCTTCTTCCACCCCCATCCCCGACAAATGATTATAGGTTACAGAACTGTAGTGCTACTTCCTTCTTGCAAGAAAGAAAGTACTGAGTTAAAAGCTGATACTAATAAAATAAAAAAAAAACCCCAACACAATTCCGGCAACTAAGGGAGGACATACTAGCTGTTAAAAGTTTTGATGCAAATTTCTATTTTCCTGATGAAGTATCTTTATTTTATTTTACTGCTTCTATGAAGATCATTAACAGAGTATCAAAATCAGTAATAAAGTCAGAGTAAATGCTGTTTCAATCTTAATTGGCTTTCTGATAGTAATAACAGTGACTTCTCGAGATAAACTTCTGCAAACATTACCTTCTTTCTCATGTGAACTGAGTGGGAAAAAAAGGACTTAAATTAGACTCTTCTGTGAGCAGGGGTTTAAGCCTTTTTAACCCCCCTGACATTATGCCAGCTATTTCAGATACAGGACCACAGCAGGTAATTCAGGCTGGAAGGGACCACAGAAAGTCCATTTTGTCACATTCACCATGGGACTGCTTCTTGATGTTCAATACGTGCTTTTGAATTTTTTTTTAAATATCTCTTTTTGCATCATCAAACATGGAAGCACTCAACTCAGCAGATAAACACAGGCTCCTATGCTGATACAAAGAGATTCCCAATACTCCTGCTCCATTTTCACTCAGACAAATTCCCATCAGTGCCTGCATTCCTAAGCCCACATCTGTCGTGTGAGGAGCAAACAGTTTCACGCGTGGCTGAGTTTTGATGCAACTAAAATTAGTCACCCTCTAGTCCATCAGTTCATTTAGTAAGCGTGCTTACAGATTGCCTAAGCATCCAGGCAAGGACAGGCAAGTGTGGCCATCTTGCCTCTCTCACCTCCTCATTCAGAGGTTAATTCCTTCTGCTAACATATGCAAAATTGAAATTCAACTCTCCCCTTCTCTTGCTCAGTAAGGACCAGAGATCTGAATCCAGGCCAGAAGAAATACTGCAGTTACCTGGCAGTTTACTGGGATGTCCCCTCCTAGTGCATCTGTTTCATCAGCAAAGAAATAATTGTATGTTCAAGGGAGCAGGGACAGAAAAACAGATTTCTCTTTTCCCAGATGAGTGTCTGTATCACCTGGCTACTGAGTCACTGTCACTCTTTGTGGCCTAATTCTGTAATGATTTCCATGACAACAGTGCTGTTTGCAATTTTGAATATTGTGGAATCTGAAAAAAAATCTTTACATATAAAAATGCAAAGAAATATCACAGATAAAAGAAAAGAAAAAACCAAAACAGTCACTACACTACAGGAAGCAATACTCGTCTCTGACTTCAGCATACCATTCCTCTGTGTTTTAAGGTAGCAACAGAGACTATTTATGGGAATGATAACATTTTTTTCTGCCATGGTGAGATAAATACATGCTTAGTTGCTGATTTCTTAATCCTCAGTTAAGACAAAAACACCAAACTATAAAAAAACATTTCTGGCAGACCTTCATCTTTCCCTAGTTTATACATCTGTTAAACAGACAGGCCCTGTCTCGGAATGTTCTATTTCTTTGTAATGATTATAGCATCATAGAAATTTGGTATAATTCAGGTTGTGAATTATAGGAAGGGACATGTGAATGGCATATAGAGCATTTCACTACACAAATCAGGAGGAAAAGATCAGCTGGTTCAAGGACCGTCTTAATTTTGAGTATTTCCAAAGTTGAAAACTCCATATCTTCTCTGATTACCTATTCCAGCATCTGAGCATCCTCAGAGTGAGAAAGTCTTTTCTGATTTGCTCCTGAAATTTCCTATATGGCAATCTTTAAGCCTGGAGTGACAAGGGTAGGTAGACTGCAGATGTCTAAGAGCAGGGGAGGTGAATGCTACTCCACTTCTTCTTTTGCAGGTAAAGCAAACAATATTCCTTCCAGACTGTCATGACTTCCCAATTGCACATGTCCTGCCTCTGCAGGAGCTACTATCTCAAAAAACCAACCAAGCATCCTGGTATCTTGGCATTGCAATTCAACACAAAATCAACACAATCCTGTGCTGTGGTTGCTTTGTGGTTAGTGGTTGGTTTATCTTTTTAAAATTCTCCTGCCTTTCCCCCCCCCCCATCCTTCTAGTTTCATGCTTATCTTTACAATGATATACTACAGTCTCAGGCTTCTTTTGGCCATGGGAACCACTGAGAAAAAAAAGTGGTGAGAAGGAGGTCCACACCCTTGTAAGGGACTTGCTGCTTCTGCTTGTGCAAGTCATGAGTGGCGGACTGCCTATTCCCCGATGAGAGGATGGGACTAACTGGATGAGGGCTGACTGGTGCAAATGTATGTATCCCTGAGTTCACATGTAAGCTTCTCTAATTCCTCCACAGGAATCTGTAAAGCTGGACTTCTTCCTCATGCCTTCCTGCATACCTCCACCTGTTACACTGATGGAGTGATGACTGTTCATTCCAGAAGGAAGATGAGTCAGACAATGTGCAGAGCAAATCAGAAAACTTGTCTTATGCTCCTCATCTTATGGAAGATAAAAACCAAGTGAAGGAGGGCTTATGATGTGAAACCATTGGTGGTGTGATGTGCTTATGGACTCATATCTTAAAGTAGAAGGGGACCCACAGCCAAAAGAGTAATTTTAAGAAAAAGGATGTCTCCAGAGCCAGAACACTGCGAAGAGCGAGCTGGTGGCAGACAGGCTCAAAGGTTCAGGAACCTTTCTTTCAGGGGGCTCCCATGACTTCTGTGGGAAATACTCAAATCAACAGGAGTTATCAGCATCATAGGGAGCATGCCAATGGAATAGAAAGTAGAAAGAGTTTCCAACTAAATTTGGAAAGATGGGGTTAATGTAATAAAGGCTTCTGGACCATCATGAAACCTTAGCGGTGCAGTTGCAGCTACATAATTTGTGACCAAAGTTCTGTGAAATGAAGTGACACCTCCAAATCTATCAATACTGATGGAGAAATGTGTGAAGAAGCCTACAAGTATGGAACACCAATATTCATAGTGCCAGGCTGCAAAGCCTGAAAACCTTGTGAAAGACAACTTTCACTGAAACGTGCTCTGACCTTGGATTTCAGTACAAGTTGGTGCCCCACCAAGTTACTGCATGCAGCTCAGTGCTCTGCTACAGAAGCAGAGGATGACTTCACTAGGAAAACTGGAAACGTGCTCTTTTCTGACCAAAAAGTGGACAATAAACAGACAGCACAATTCCCACAGAAATGGAAGTCCATGGACATGAGCTCATAAACCTGAGCTCACACTGAGTTCAGGAGAATCACGATAGTGACCAAAGGAGTGTTCAAGTAAGATAGGAGAAGATGAGGCATCCTTATTTACAGAAGCCCCTTGATACCTGGTGGAAACAAATCACATCCAAATTGATGCTGACCTAAAGTGTCCCAGTTTCTTGAATGAGTTGGGCTAGAGGACTTTCAGGTTCCCTTTCAACCTAAGGTTTTCAGGGATTCTGTAGATGAAAAGAAATAAATTAAAAAGAGGAGATGAAAAGAACAGAAGGGAACTTATCTACAGGTTACTGGCAGTCTGTGAATGCTCTCTCTCAAAAAACAGCAGTTGAGGAGAGCAGGAATTATGTAGTGCCGTTCATGCCCCTTTGCTTGGGGGTCTTTGAAGCATCTGGATGGACACATGACAGACAGATACACTGAGAAAAACAGTCTTGGCACTTGTGTGCTGGGTGCGTGGAGGTCTGCAGTGCAGTGTACACACAGACAGGCACTCTTAAGGATAACTGTATTTTATTCCCCAGCATAAAACTCAATTGTCCCAATAATGACATGGCTTGCAGCCAACAGTACTGTTGTGGTTTGCTCCAAACAATAATTGAGTTGACAGTCCATTTTTTCAGTGGGGGTTGAAATATCAAATTTGATCTGATATTAGTACTGATGCTGTGTATTTTGCCAGCTTGACAGTTTTTCTGGATGACAGGGGGATTTGTGATCACAGCACCATGACTTGAGAGCCACAGCTCTCAAGTGGCATGGAAATTGCCTTGGTCACGGGTTTCGAATGTGTGCTGCAGAATATAATACAGTGCAAGAGTGGGAAAATGGGTCAAACAGACAGAACTCAGACCCATGAGTGACAGGTGACTCTGGATTCACTGAGTCACTGAAAATGCTGTGGTCTGAGATGCCTTTCCTGAAATTTTCCAATCAAAATCCTGCCTCTTCTGGACTTTGGATGATTTTCTAACAACAGGGAAACACAACACAGATAATGAAAATCACAATATGTGTCTTTTCTGCAGTTCTGTTAAACTTGAAGTTGGTGATTATATTTAAACCTTTACAGCCATTGGTTTTCCGATTCTTTTTTCAAGCTTTTATTCAGGGAAACACACTGTGCATATGGTTTTGTCTCCTTGTTTTCAAGAACATGCTTAGCTTTAGAAGCGTGCTTAAATGCCTTCTCAAACTGCTTTGTGATATGTGCCTTAATGCGGGCTGGCATAAGCGCTTAGCCACGTAGCAGCTCACCCAAAAAGTTCTTACCACCCATATGGCTCATTACACCTCTCTCCTGCAATCTCTGCTGGATGCCAAATGGCTCCTGTGTGAACCTTAAGGAGTGGTACTCGACCTTCTAATGCCACTCATAGTTGGTGCTACTTGGGAAGCCGCCCTTCCTCCCCTTAGCAAAAGCCAGGCAATCAGGCTCTCCTGATGCCGTGGTGGTGAATTGAGTTACTCAGCATAAAAGCTTCATGAGTTGCAAAGAATGCGGGCAGGTAGGGAGTTCCTAAATATGTGCATCTTAAAGATATGTCCTGAATTGTGAAATGCAGCTTTGCCCATCAGAAGCTACACCTGCTGACATGCTGTGAACCTCAGACAGACCCCACTCCTGTAGAACTGAGAGTGAAGTGAATACATTATGTGCGCCTGTCACTCTTTCCCAATAACGTTTTTTTTTTTTTTCTGTCTTAGCTGTTTTTAACCTTCATTTGACAGGAAGCGAGAATTCTCTATCCGTGTTCCTAAGAGTCTGGTAAAGAGCAGCCAACCGAAGGACAGAGGGCCATTTTTGTGCTTCCCTCTGCTCAAGCCATAGCACAACTTCAGCTGACTTAGCAGTGGTCAGAGAATCCATATGTCCAAAAATGAATTATGAATGGAGGAGTCACAGGAAAAAAGTAACTTACAAAGCCCCAGCAACACGAGATTATTTTTTTCCCCAATGACCACAGTATGCACAATCTTGCACTGGCTTCATCTTTGATCCTCTTGTGTTTTTAAGCTTTTTTGGATGGTATTAACTAGCCATGGCAGAAGGGCAGCTAGAAAAAGGAAAAAAATACCCAAGCATTCCTTTCAGTTCACTTCCAAAATCCTATCAGTTAATCTCCACAGTTCCATGTAGGAGCCTATGTCTCACTCTCAGAATACTCTGAGAATGGAAAGGTAAAAGAGAACTTCAGAAATGTAAAGACAGAAAAATTCCGTTTTCCAAACTTCAATTTAATAGAATCTTTAGATGTTATAAAGAGTGATTTAAATGATGAGAATCATCTCCCTTAGTTGTGGATGTCCCTGGAACCTAACATTTTTGAGGAAATCTCCTCTAAGGAGCAAGTTCTCAGATAATGTTTATAGGCTTATGTCCCTTTCTGGAAATCTATTTAAGCCTGCAATTTGGGAAGAGGCCCTTGGCGAAACCCCCAGCATGTGCTCTTGATGCTGGCACAGAGCCAAGTCAGCAGCTTTTCCAGGTATTTAAGGACTCTCTATGTCTTGTTACAGTGCCCAAATCATTCAAATATAGGAATGCAGCAAGATGCAGTTTGCAATACTCCCCCCAAACTCAAAATATTTGCTCCCATGACTAACAAATTGATCAAATGTAATGAGAATCCTAAACTGATCTTAAACAGGAAAAATGAACACTAAATCCTTTTCCTTCTGTTAACACTAAGGGATAAACTTAGTGCATGCCCTACTGGCTCCTGTAGTTCTTAAGGAAAACACTGGGTTTGCATTTCAAACAATGGTACATTCACAAACATTTGCTTCAAGAAATCTCTTTGGAGGAGAGATGATGACACAGTTATTACAAAGAATCTTGCTTCATTTGCCAAGCTGATTTGCTTCAGAGAAACGACACAGAGTGATAAACTCAGTAGAGTTTCCACAGGACTTTGAGCTCAAGAGGAGACAGGGAGGCCAAGCTGTGCATCAAATGGAGCATGCTGCTAATCCAAAACTATCAGTGCTGGCTTTCCAGTGGTTCAGAGCATGGGTGCTTCTTAACAAATTGGAAATGACAGATATGTGCAAATTTATAGGGAATAGAGTACTGATAGAGGAGCCAGGGCACCACATAAGCTTCAGTACTAATACAAATGCTTTGGTTCAGTTCCTGCTCCCTACATGCATCATATCCCACTTTTTTTTTCTGCATGACCAAGGGGTCCTTGAAACCTCAACATAGGATACTTGATGTTAACTGACTCTGCCAACTCTCCAAGATTTTCCATTCATGTGTCAATCTACCACTTGTCTACTTACTCCAAATTCCCCAAGAATTCAAAATCAGTACAAAGGTCAGAGCTTTGGAAGGCAGAAATCAGCTCTGCTTCAGTGAAATATCTCATCAGACCAAGTTGTAATACAGCAAATCGACTACATAGCTCTGGTCAGAAGGGGAGCATCTCTAATCTTCCTCTTCACTCGGCCCATACTCCCTTCCAACTGTTACAAGCCTGATGGCATCTGCTACCACCGGTCTGAAAGCAGTTCTATTTCTATCCTGCAGTTAGACTCTGGTTTTAGGATATTTTATGACCATCCACACCCTGTCAACAACCAGTCCCATTTCAGTATTGGACCTGGAACATTAACTGGGAGGACAAGGCTGTCTGTGCTTGTTCCCTACTCACAGACTGTCTCGAAGACCAGCTCTCCCAAAGGAAGCAGGAGGTGTCCCTTGAGTTGAAGCCAAAAGACAAAAAGAGGACTAGTGCTACACAAGCCTCTCCAAACATTTTCCACTAAAAATGCCTGGCAATATGCAGTGAAGCCCAGAACAGTGAAGTAACACTGTGTGCTTCAAGCATGAAAGTATAATGTGAAAAGACTTTCAGCTGAGAATTGTCTAAGACAGAACCAGGGGCTGCCAAAGAATTTGGGTTCCCAGTGGTCCTACTCTTTCATGACAGTGTCATCTCAATTGAACACGTGTGTTTTATTAGATGATATAGTAATCTGTGTGCAACAACTTTAAAGCAATAGACTTTTGTATTTGAAAATGCTCCAAACATGAACACATACAACCACGGGTAGCCTGCTACTCAGAGCATGTTGTCTGCACTCCAGCTTCAGGAGCTTTCAATCTGTTAAAATACCACAGAATGTATGTCAATATATCCATGGAAAGGGGCCATAATCCTTTCTATTACCCTTACTGCTTCATTGCCAGTCACTTTTGGAGCCAAGGAAGGACATTTCTTTGAACATTTGTGTTTCACCGTGCCTTCATTTCCATCAAGACCCCCATAACACATATTGCAGTCTGTTGCAGGCTTCTTTATGCCCTGAGGGAAGAGAGGGGTGCGAGCTGTTCAAATCCAAATCCTCGAATAAACATGATGCAGCCTCAGCAACTGAGGCCCTGCTGGCAGTGGGAAAGCTGCTGCACACCCAGCACCATTGGCTGAGGGAGGTTTGGTCAGCAATGAAACCCTGTGTGTAATGCTGATGGAGGAGCCACAGTCTGGATTTAGCACAGCGAGAGCCATGGACTAACTTGGGACACAGCTTGGCGGCCAGGATGCTTTCCAGGAGCAAGAAGACCTTGCAGGCACAGGAGAGAACTGAACCTGGTTCTCCCTTAGGGAAGATTTCTTTAGGCATCAATAAATCATGCTGCACAGAGGTAACACTATCATCGCCTTCTTGCAAATCTTTTTTGCTGTGAATTGGTTCTTCCCAAACTCACGTTCCTGCAGTCCTGGAAATGGCAGGGTTCAGACTACCACGCTCAGACAGGAGCCCCATGGCCCAGCCAGAGTCCTGTTGGTAAATCATGGTGCTTGTACCACATCCCAAGTTTTACAACAATAATTAATTGTATGAGCTCTATGTGACTCCCAACCTTGTAAGACCTTGTCTAGTCTTGAACTGGTTTTAGTTTGGTGCTTGCTGTACCTAAAAAAGTCAAGAAACATTCGCTGCTGGCCCTACCATCGGATGCCTATTGCCTCATTTGACCAGTTGTAAAGTAAAATTTGCCTGTGTTTGCCTGTTGACTGCCTTTTGGTTTGGAAGTTGTTTTAGTTGCATCATTGCTTAATTTACTAATTTACCTTTACTTACTTCAGTTTTGCTTAGCTTTGTGCAACTGCAGCTTCTTTTCCTGCTCCAAAAGAGAATCATGGTTTGTACAAAAGACTAGCAAAAGTAAGTAACTGTGGTTCAAGTAACCTCGTGAACCAACAGGAAAGCACAACCTGTGAACTACTGTGATACGGAACTATGGAGAAAAAGTAATTTTGAGTGAACCAAAAACTCAGGAGAAGGAAATCCCCATTATCAACATCATACTCCTCTTGTAAAGAGCATGTGATGCTGACAGCTCCACCTTCTAATTGGAGAACGGAAATATAAAATCGGACAGATACTTGGGAACATAATTCTATTGTCCTACTAATGACCCTTTACAGAAATTTGGTGATCTAGATTGTTATAATTGGTCTAATGATAAGCAGCTGTTGTTGCAGTTGACTACACTGAAAAGACATTAATTAAAAAAAAAATAAATTGAGATTTGCATTCTTGTATTAGATGTATTCTTTTGGTTGCCCGTTACTTGTATGAACACATTTGGAATTCTATATGTAAAAATATGCACATGAATATATACAGATACAGTGATTTACAGAATACTTTTATTACACAGGAGTGCAGCTGTGGAAACTATCACAAGGTTGATTCATGGAATTTAAAGTAAATCAGAATGTGAATTCTGGAAGATCTGTATGGTGCTATAAACAGCCACAGATAAAGTGCATAAAATATCTGTGAAAGTGATCCCACAAATCCCAGAGTTAATATATTTTATTTAAGTGGACTATAAGGAATTATATTTTTCCATTGCTTAAAAATATTTCACTATAATTTGTGTTGCCAAGATCACATCTCCTTAGAAGAGATAATACAGGACAGAGCAGAAGGCAAAATCTGCCTTTATAGAAAAAAGGGTCCAAACCAACCAGTTCAGCACTGTTCTGAAAAACAGCTAAGTTGTGAATCTAGGCCTTACCCTTCCCAAAATATCTAAACTAAAAGCCTGTTGTGTCATTTATGTTACTTACAAGAGTCACAACCAAAGGGATGCTAGTTAAATGAAAAATCTTAATGCAATTTTCAGTGCTGACCCTTCCAATGCTCTTAATTTTTAGTATCACATCAATCTCACTCTCATCATAACTATTATCATCAAGCAAAGATGAATACTCTTTATCAGCAATCAAAAGAGGCTTCTGAGATTTGCCAGCAAGGAACAGTTAAGGGAAAACTTTCCCAATTAATAGGCTATTTTCCTTTTCCTCCTTAAGTCAAAAGGTTATAAGAGTTCCTTTTAAAAAAAATAGATTAAGGTAAAAAGAAGGCTTTGTGATTATAGGAAAAATTTCATTTGAGATGAGGTCAATGAGTGCCTTCTCAATTCATTATTAGGCTGTGCAGCAGAGGACCGGATGGTCAGCCCCCAGCTCTGGCCACAATCATCTATCACAAGGTAAAATCAAGTCTTTCATTTTCCCTGGTGTTTCATGTTGTTCAGAGGGCAACGTAAAAGCAGTTCAATCCTCTGCAGGTTTGTTCTAGGCCACCTCTTGCCCTGGTACGTGATTACCAAAATTATTACAGAGATGCTCTGCTGAAGGATTTGTTCGGGCTGGTGAAGTGTGCCCATTTAACCAATGCTTTAATCACCAACTAGAACCCGTGCTGCTGCTGTCAACTCACTACAGGTTTATCTAAAGTGAAGAAAACCATCAGCTTCCTCCTGCTCTGGAAACAGTAATAGGAATGAGCAGCACAAGACTGGCTGAGCCAAACAGTAGCTCTGCTTTTATGAAGATAACCACGTTAAGGGCTGGATAGAAAGCATCTAGCTTTCAGGGACTGGACAAATTGCTTCTAAATGCTTCAAGGTAAAAAATCTTTTAAAATACGTTCCAGCCAAAGTCATGACATGAAAGGTACCATAGACAATTATGGAGTGATATCAAAGTCATGATCTATGCAGACGTAACAGTGAGCTGAAATCCTAAACCACTGGGCTCATTTAACAGTTATGGTACAGCTGGTTTCATTACAGCTTCATTCTTTGTGTGTCCTGCTTCCTCTTCTATTTATATCCTGATCACTATTACATCTGTCGTTTCAAGCATGTATCTGATTTTCTGCTTCCAGTCCTATACCATCTACTTTTCACACATTTTTTTCCCCAAGGAAGGGGAATCATTCCTCCACTGACTAATTAAGGAAACTCACATCCACATATAAATCTAATGCTCCATATAGCTGCCAAATAATGTGCAATCGGCATCTTTATCTTTAAATTTATGATATCTGACTGGTGCCCTGAGCAATTCTTAACTCCACCACCTTCAGTTTAACAGGGATGAGAAACAGATGTTCCTGAAGAAGTTACAAGAAGACATGAAAATATGTACCCTGTGCACTGTGGAAGTTTCTTCACACCTCCCTCCCAATTAAGGGCTGGCTCTGAAGCATGAGGGTTTATAATTCTTGGGTGTTTTTCTCCTTATCCTACCTAGTAAAACTGTGGATATTCTCATTAGCTGGTTTCCTATCAAGTTCCATACCTTAAGGCCACAAGCAGCACGGGCTTATTATCTTGCATTACTTTTAATTCTGATTGTTCAGTGCTTGAAAAAATAAACAGTAAAAATTTCTAAATGCCTAAATGACATGAGATTCGCTAAGGGTGCTTCTAATGGGAAACAAGGCCACATTTTTCACAAAGAATAAGGTACCAAAGGTGGAATAAAGCTAACCATGATTAGTGGCCATGCCTTACAAGCCTTACATGCATGCTTTTACATTCTTAAGTTTTACACTAAACATTTGTTATGCGGACATAACCTTTCGTTCTACATTTTTGCCGAAGGTATTTCAAAATCACTTAAAGCCCTAACAGCTTTAGTTTCTTCTTTTTCTAGTTTTGCAAACAAAGCAGCAATTTAAGTCCACATAACAGACACAACAGATTTGTATTAAAAATATGTGACTTGACTTGAACACAAAAACAAGAAGCTTTTTGACAAGCTTACTATACAGACTGATGAATATACTGTACCTAACTGTGATTAAATATTTAATACTATAGACTATTCGCAGTTCACTTATAAAAGACACTGACAACTCAGAGGAAACTGTGAAAAGCACACTGAAGAATTCTGCTGATGAACTACATTTTCAAAGGGAACAGTTATTCTTCAGCTTTCCTAACCAACAAGGTTACCATTAAGAAACTGCTTATTGTGACTTTGACAATACCCTCCTGCGGTTTCATCTTCACATGCCTTCATAAACCGTGTGCTTGTGACTGTGCTATCCCAAGTACTGCACTGGAAACTAAGAATCACAGACATCTGAGCAAAAAGTAGCAGAAAATTTGGTGCAGACAAGGCCTACAAAGAGCGTTTGTTCAGAATAGCCTTATCTCACATATATCCAAACAAAAAGTGAGCTCCTTTCAGTGTTATAGCTGCAAATAAAATTACAAAAGGGACACAGGGAGAGGAAGCTGGAAATGACACAGGCAGAAAGAAAGGACTCGGGATAAGCAGAAAGCTGTCCCTTAGAGAATATCCAAAGTGAAGCCAAGATGTTTTAGAAAAAGAGAGCCAGAAAGGGAGCTCAAATGAGCTACTGGACTGCAAGGACAAGGTTTGCATCCAATCGTTCACAAGAGACAGGGCAGAAGCCCTCAAAGCAAAAGCAGGTGCCTACAGTGCAGATCTTTATGGCTTGCTTGGCAGCCCCACGTAAGTTTGCAGTCAATGAGGAATACTCTCCCACAGATGACTCACTTGGGTCTTGTTTGTTTTCAGTAAGCATTTAGGGAATTCTGGGGATCAAGCCCAAATGTAAATATCACTATTACTACTTCTCAAAAACTAGGTGACATTAATTCTGCAACAGGTTCAGCAACATAACTGTTTTGAAAACAGATGCCTGGGAAGATGTCGGATACAAAATTTGGAAATTTGGAAACTGTTTCCAACTAGGAGTTATTTTAAGGAAATGTCAGTGAATTCTGCAATTTAAGAGGTCTTATCGTTTGTGTTTAGCGACAGTTACAATTGCAAATTCCTATTAAATAAAATTCCCAGGAGTAATCACAATGTTCATGTAGATCAAGAAAATATAAGCCAAAACTTTAACGTGATAAAGCAAAATAAATCTAACTGCTAAACACCTGCTAAGAGCACAACCGTACCACAAGGCACGACCACATGACATGCAGATTTCATCATTCTCACTCTTTCTAACCTGGATATACAGCCTGGATAAAACAACTTGAATACTGTAATCTGTCAGTGTCTTCAAAACACTGACCTGATTTACCTTGTCTCATGCCTCATTCCATTGTAGTTAGAACTGTAGAGCTGTATCAATCCTTCTCTTGCGCCCAAATTAATTTAATATTCAAAATAAGACCAAGGGCAGATGAAAACAGAGTCAACATCTGGAAATTGGCAGGGATGGAAGTTTGTGTTCCCAGCAGGACCTGGATGGAAACTGAGGCTTGCACACCAGACAACCAGGTAGAAGATTGCCCAAGCAGCTGAACTCAATCTTACACCAGGCAGTCCATAACTTCCAACCACAATGTCTACAGAAGGCAGTCATACTGACCCAGGATCTCTACAAAGGGCACCAAGACTGCAGAAAAACATTACATGATGTGTAGGTCCCTGAGCTATGAACATCCTGGGGCAATAGGGATCCCAGTAGAGATTTCTTGAGACCAGATCCAAGGGTTTTACTCTCATTCAGGCTTTTTGTATGGTTTGTGCTACATTCAGTAATGCAAAATAGCCACTGAGGACAAGAAACTTGTCATCTGGGACTGGCCATCTCACTTTAGTTTTATAGTGATGCTGAAACTACCCTAATTTTTGAGTAAAAAACCCCTCATGTAAATGTAAGTCAGCATTTCAGTAAACTATCTGTGCTGCAGAACACACTTCCTTACAGAAGGATGATGAGGAGATTTCATTGTAGGGATTGTGAAAAGTTGTCTTAAATCAGCAACTTTCCAGATCAGACCATCAGTACTGGGGAGGGAAAGGTCATAATACAGAGATAAACAGTTTTATTTATATAATTCAACTATATTGTTATATATGTTATGTGAAAACAGCAAACAAAAATAAAGTAAAAATAAATAACATTAAAAATTAAGACATCTGAACAAAGCTGCCAGTGTCACTTTCAAATATTGTTTGCAAATTCTAGCCATGGGCACTTCAACACAACCGCAGAAACATCACTGATTATAAAATCAGAGAGGGTTTCCCATGAATAAAAGAAAATTTAATAATGCACTTGAGTATTCACTTCTATCAAAAATTGAACTAGCAAATTTAATACTTATACAGGATCAGTTGCATGACTGCTGATACTCACTAACTGCCTACAAACATTCCATGCCTGGGAATATTTATTATTTACTGATCTCTTTTTTTACCATTTAACAATGAAAGTCTTGCTAGCTGTGTAGGAGTTATTAATTTACATGCTGCATGTCTGGACGAACTTCTTATCACCAAAAATATAAAGATGCCCTATTTGCTAGCCTGGTAGAAATACAAGAGATTCCAGTGTCTGGTAGCAAGTAAGTTAGTAACAAGGCTGTTTTCTTTCAGCTGGTTTTAGAGATTCTGGCAAGACTGGATTCTCTCTCTTTTAAGTCTTCTCTGGAGCTCCTTTACTAATGAAAATGGCCATTTCTTTTTGAAAATCTCTAGTGTTTTTCTCAAGGTCTATTAATACCACCTTTAAAAACTCCTTATTTCAGTAACTCTTGTCTTTGAAAAGCCACAGATTCAGATATTCATCAAACCAATAGCTGTAAAAGCACACTGCTTATAACACAGCTTAGATCAGGTATTGTCTCAGTCATCCTAAAAAAATCCTTACTAAAATCCTCTTCCCGAGCATCAGGCAGAGTAAAAAGCCTTGCATCTGTATCAGTTTGGGGTTCAATTTGCATACTGTCTTAGTCTATGGAGCCTGGAGAGAGGGACAAATAGACAGACAGACAGAGAGATAGATAAGATAGCCCTCCCTGATCTCATATTTGCAAAGTTCATCACTATCTCTTAAAACACACCTTACAATAACCTCCTTTATATTACACATTTCATTGCTCAGACACCCACATCCAGGGCGAACACTATGTTCAGAACAATCCATTAATTAACAACTTTAATAAGAGAATATGAAGACAGGATCAGAACAACTTTAAGTAGTTTTATCCATCTCAGGGCCCCAAAGACAGATGAGCAATATCCAATCCTTTCCCAAGAGAAATTCTCCTTCTTAGTCTTACTACTCCAAAAATTCTCTAAGTACTCTACTGCTCCTGAGGATGTTTCATGGCACTTCACATTTCATCACTGAAATGGACAGCTTAGCTGTCCTTATGGTTAAAACGTTTCCCCTAAAGTTTAGCCTAGATCTCTCTCATTACCATGACACTTGCTGAGAAAATGAGCCTGACATTTTCTTTTGATCACAAGTCCAATGAAAAGGTGTCACATAAAAATTGATGTAAGAAAATCCCTTGGAAGCCCCCAGCCTGAATATCAAATAAAAGAGAAGAGCAGGAGTGATAGGAGCTGTTGAGGCAGAGCACACTTACAGATGGGGCAGCAGCATCACCATCTGCTGGAAGAAGTGAATTTAGCTAATGTACCAGTTGCCACCAAAGGAGGAGTGAGAAATGCCTTTGGCAGATATGCAACATAACAAGAGGAACAGAGAAATGCCACACGCTGCCCAGTTCACAACAAGTTAAAAGTCAAATGGCTTTCCCATGCCATAGAGCAGGATGAATCTACCCTGACAGTGGAAAGTAGTTTCAGAAGTTTTATCTATTAACCTCAGTTTATATTCAAAGCCCAGCCTTTTAAAAATTCACCTCCGTTCTGGTAGAGGTCATATGCTGTGTTCCTGATCTCCATAGCCCAAGCAGAGCTGGGGCAAACCTCCCCTCATGGAGATGAAAGGTCAGCTCCAAGGCATCCCAGCTAGCAGGAATATATGTGCTTTGGGATCTGCCCACCCACTTGTGAGGAGCCAAGACCAAAGGGAATATGAAAAGCTGATAATTGTCTCGGGAACAGATTGGGCTCCTGACAAAGAGGAATTTCACACTTCTCCACAGGCACCGCCTGGTCAGATGGTGTTTCTTTGAGCTGTCTGTGTGTGGCCAGGCAGTGAACACTCACAGGTTCTTGCTAATATCTGTTCTTCTCTTTGCAACTGCTGTAATAGCTCCAGGAACTCTGCAAGAGTGGGAACAGGAGGTGTCCACGCATAGCTGGACATGGGACACCCTACAGCAGAGCTCCTGTGTGCGACTGTGGCAGTGCAAGGCAGCATGGTGCTCTCCACAGGGACTCACGGCATCCCTTCAAAGTGACTTCAAAGAACACCAGGGAGACAGTACTGTCCCAGGGCATTTGGCTGCTAGATTTCACAGGAACAGATTGGCTCCCAGTGCTGCCAGTTGAGCCTTTCCAAGAGCTCGCACTGACAGGGCAATGGAGACAAATTTCTACTGTGCTGACTTCAGTAGCCTTTGGTGTCACTTTTGGTGGTGAGCCCAGGCTTGGAGAAGTGTTGAAGATGGTTTTCCACATGAATTAATGTCACCTTTCACCACTGATGAATGGTGTTGAGAGGTGTAGTGAGAGGAAAGCCCGCAGACATTACACAGCAACAGCTACTGGGACTCCAGAAGACACTTTCTGTTGGGTGTATCAGTAGAGAAAGCTGGGAATTGAGGGTAGGATGCAAATCACCGTAAGTCATTCCTGCGACACTGCTCATCTCTCACCCTCAGTTCATACTCTTCAACCTTTTCAGAGCTGTTGTCAGGAGACCTGCACTGAGCATCAATGACAATAAGCCAGGAAGGCATATATTTTATATGCAGGACAACCTGTGTAATTCATCCCTGTACAGAAGTGGTGACAAGGTCTTTTGGCTGCTATGGAGAGAGACTGCTGGTTAGAGTGCTAACGAGCAGTGCAGGGAGGCTGTCACCACTGATGCTTTTACAGCAAGGAAACCACTGTATGATAGCTGTCTCTGGGGAGAAATAAAACACTTCTGGCTTTGTGACAGTGGAGATGATCCTGGTGTCTCCTTTCCTTCATAATCCTGCCAATGCAGTGTAGGTTTGCAGCATCTTCTCTCATATGCTCTGGTGAGCTGCCGAACGCACAGCCCCACCGAGCTCCAAACCAAGCCCTAACACACTGACACTGCTCTTCTGACAACCCATTTCCCATCACATCTGCTTTCCTACTCTTACAAGGGCAGTGTGTGTCAAGGAGTTCACTCCTGCCCTTGAGATCTACCTATGACATTGCATTTAAAGTATCTTTGCGGTATTGAAAAGTTGTAGCTATCAGCAACTCACATTCTGTCTGCTGAAAGCTGCCTTTGCACTTCACCAACATTTGATATTGGAGTTACTTTTAAGACACATTTGTTTCTTGCTGTAAGAAAAGACCAAAACCTCACCACTTAATGCCTCCTCAGAGCCCACAAGCAAAAGCTATTATCACCGTATATCTGAAATTGCTACCTTTTATTAAGCTGGCATGTCACATCCAAAGGAACTGCAGCAAGCACTCTGCCTCATGGATGTTATTACAATGGAATCGTAAGCGTGAGCATGGCCCCACCCCACACACTGCTTGAAAAGGAAGATTGATCATATTTCACATCTAATAAAAGGTGGGAGACTGAACTTCTCTTAGCTCTTACAGCTAATTGCAAAATGGTGCTGATTGAGAAACAAGTGCTGAAGTTTCCAGTCCCAAGACTTAAAAACATGAAATTAAACCTCTGTTTACAGAAATCAATAATGTCATCATCACCTTGATGTACTCTGTTATAGTCCAAGAAGTAATGTCATGTAAGTCAAAATGTAGTCCTACACCATATACATTTGAAGCTAATACCTCTACATCCATACTGTCAACCATTGTTGGTGTTACCCTTTTGTGACCTGTACTGTCACAGTCCTGAGCTGGACTGGATTGAACAGGTGCTCTGAGAGTGGAGGTGAGATGTGACAGTGCCCAGAAGTGTATCACTAACTGTGATGTGTTACAGTGATGCTACATGCCTGTGGCAGTGTCTTTGCCTATTTAGCAGCTCCCAGCTACATCCACACCTTTGAAAATGTGGATTTTAGGCTTTCCTGAAATTTCTACTCACTATCCCTTTAGTTGAACATAGTAATGGACTGCGAAACAGAAACCTCTCCTGGGGAGGTATCACCAATTTTAAAATAAATATTCTGCCCTGTTCAGAGGGCTGTCTGCTGGTCACTGTAACATGACAACACCTTACAATGACAATGCTAGGGTAAAAAGGCTGTCAAATAATCATGTTCTTATTTCATTGATTTTCAGTATGAATCTCTACTGATATTAATGCCTTCAGACAATACAAGCACGTATTGTTACCCTAATCACATCAAGGAATCAGCAATTTCAGTGTCCTCACACATCTGGGAAAGAGATTTCAAGAGTGGAAAAAAACCAGAGGACTAAATGATATATCAGCTGGAAAGGAGAAACTCAAAAACCATGCAGCTGTTTGTACATTAAAGTAATATCAAATATCTGCTACAGAGGAAACTTCCTTACATGTGGTAAGACTGTGCAGGGCCCTAGAAGGTGGGCTAATTGCAGCAGTGCTGGAAAGCTGAGGTTTCAGCTCTTCCAATGGCCATTTACAGGCTACTCAGCACTGCTGAAAATTGAACCTTGTAGTCTGGTGTCCACCACCCGACAGAAGAGTCTACCAGTGGGGCTACAGATCTCCCCATCCTTTTTCATAAAAATAAATAAACCTTCAACCCCAAGCCTCTGCCCAAGAGGAGTTTTTCCTATGAGAAGGAGAAATGTCGGAGACTGCAACAACCACTTAGGCCTTTGGCTTGTGAAGGAGTTTCAATAGAAATTCTGGTGGTATCTACAATGGTGGTACCTGGAATGGCACCAAATTTGGAAAGTGATGACCAAAACCTTCTATAGTTCAAGAGTGCCAGACAAGAGTTACCTGCACAGCCCACCACAACCAGCACCTGAGGGAAGCTTTCAGAGCTCTGGTTTGAATACAGCCCTCAGCATAAACCTGTGGATCAGCAGCCTCACTCAACAGACTACTTGAATTTTTAATCACTCTCTTGAATTCAGACATCAGAGCAGGTGACTGAGTTTGACACAGTAAATCAGCTGAATATGAGCTATGTAATTGCTTCTGACTTTAAACAGAAAAAGCTTGGATAATATTGAGAAGGGTATCAGAAACATTTGAATAATGTTGTGTTAAAGCAAGTCAAGCTCATAAGCAACAGAAAACAATGCTCAGAGAAAGGAAAATGTGTAATAGTGTCATGGGGAACCTCTTCACCAGAGAGTTCACCAAGTCCCATTTGATTCAGAAGCCATTACCCTGCATCTGTACGTTAACAAAGCAGTTTTTTCACTGCTAATTGCTGCTCCAACAAATTGCTTTTTGCAATTAAAATTTTATTATCAGATTTATCACTGCAAACTGAGATAGATCTATTTCAATTTTAGAAAGACAACAGAATGGTGCAATTAACCACCAGTCTTCCAGAAAGGCAAAAATCAGAGTCTGTAATTCCAAGGTTTTCCAAGTTCTTTAGAAGCTGAGCAGATATCTAGGTACATGAGTCTTCTGTGGATGTCTGCTTCCACAAGGATGCCTAGATTAGCCTCTTTTAATTGGGTTGCCTGGATAAAATTCAGACATTTTAAGCTTTATCTAGGCATTTAGGTAAATGGCTTGATTTTTAAAAATGCTAACCCATATCCATTTCAGTTTGGTAGTCTTGCACATTTGAGGCCAAAAGTTGAACTAATCTTCAAGTAGCATTACAGTTTTCTTATGTAGACCTCTACTATGAGACTCTACTATCAATGAGGTAACAAGACTTTCAAATTAAAATTAACAGACTTTTAAAACTGAATTAATCATTACTTTAGAAATATGAGACCTGAAGGACCTTTTAGTAAGTGTGGATGCTAGAGTTCCTGCAATGGCCCACCATGACTGGAAGAACATTTCTCTGATTACAGTTTCTAAATGTATTGACTAATAGAAAAAGACAAGGAATGCTGTGTTAACCTCAGCAGCAGTGTAAGTTTGGTTTTCTTGGACAGGAGGTGTCCTTGGCTGCACAAGCCCTTCTCCAGTTCATGCGGGTGCTGTGGTTTGTGAGGAGCCCCAATGAACACAGTGTAGGAGCTGTGCTGGACAAGAACACAGTCAAGTTTTCTGCGCTGCTGTGCACAGATACTTGGCACTGTGAGGGATAAAACAAAAAGGAGACTAAAGCATTAGGCAGCATAAAGTATGAATTTGGCAGCTTCATAGACTCAAACACATGGTTTTGGGAGGATAACATATCTAACACTTTGAGGTGGTCTCAGGAGGAAAGGAGAGGAAAATTTCTAAGACATCTACTTTTTTCTACTGCACAAAAGAAACTGTGCTTTACAAACATGTCTCTAGCTTGCAGAGATGGCATAGAAAATTCATGCAATACAGGTGAGTGATAGTAAGTATTCTGTTCTTTTATTGTGCACTGTGTGTTTTTCTAAACACTGCTACCAGGCCCTAAAATTGTGTCTTCGCTGGGCTAAATGTGTAATAGTATTTTCTCTTCAGAGGAAAGTCAAATGACTACCACAAAAATAAAGCATTTGTCATCCTTACAGAAAGATCTGAAAAACAATATCCAGTTCAGAAGTGGGGTGCAAACAAAATGAATTTCAAGGACACATCTGATTCCTACTAGTCCTTACAGCAAGCATCTCTCTGAGAGGGCAAAAGCATCCACCAATAATACCATTATTTTCACTACTGTACTGTTACCAGAACTACAGTAAGGACTGCCAGTGCAACCTAACTGCCCCTCTACTACCAGCAATTAGGAAAGATTTTGGCTGTATTTGAAATGTAGAATCACTTAGGATCTCTAAGATCATCAAGTTCAACCATTAACCCAGCACTTCCATGTACACCACTAAACCATATTCCCAAGTATCATACCTGCATGTCTTTTAAATAAAAGCAGAACTTCTAGGTTTCAAATTAATTGCTTTTTTCTTATTCTTTGCATGAACATAGAACACATTTTGTATTTTAACATTTCAAAACACTCAGTTTTCTATAAAGGTTACACTAGCTTTTTAGAAGCTGGAAATAACTCTGACAGCAAATTTATAACTGGAGAAATAACTGCTTTAAATACAAACAGGGCAATAACCATCCATCTATCAAGCATCAGCTTAGAGTAATGGATTACAGAGAAGAGCCACTTTAGTTAATCAGGTTGGACTTTGTAATACTACTGTGTTCCATAAATAATATTCTAACAGGAGCTTTACTGTTGGAGACCACTTTGAGCAAATGGTGGAAATGAGTCTGCCCTTTTCCAGAAAGTATCAAATGAGAAGACACACTGATGGCTATCTCTGCCCTTTGAAGCAAACTATTAGAAAATTAATCTTGTTGAAGATGACCTGAACCAGCCCTAGGAAAAACCTAGCAGCTTCAAAATCACATACTGACAGTCTGAAATAGCAAGGCTAAAAGGGCTAAGCCATAGACATGCAAATGTGGTTATTTTCTCTACTTTAAAAAAAAAAAAAAAAAAGGGAAGAAAAACCCACATCAAAACTTTCAAGGTCTCAGAGACAATGACTTTGAAATACAACATTCACCAAGGAACTTTGCTGGAGACTGCAAGAGATATGATAGTGGTCATGCAAGAACAGCACGCTGGGGTCCTTTCATATATTTGTTTTCACCAAAATTGCCTCTAATGCATCACATTGAAGGCAAGGCTGACAATTTCCTAGACGCTCTAGAAAGTAAGTTTTCCTAAATAGGTAAAACCTTCGACT
The DNA here is from genome assembly GCA_013401135.1 of Cettia cetti. Taxonomy (NCBI): domain Eukaryota; kingdom Metazoa; phylum Chordata; class Aves; order Passeriformes; family Sylviidae; genus Cettia; species Cettia cetti. The sequence continues at coordinate 30,963 of VZUI01031676.1, forward strand.
TCCTAGGGACATTTTCTTGAGCTTACTTCAGGAAGTATATCAATAATGCAACAAAGTTAAAATGACAAATACATTTATGGCAGAGGAATCCAGAAAGCTTTGAAACAACATCTAGTCCTGAACCCTTCAAACATGTCCTTCAGAAGAAGGGAGCCTGTTAGGATTATCAGGACCTCAGTGTCACTCAACGGGACGTGTACTGCCAAAGAGGCGTGCCCCTGATGGATAGCTACTACAGCACTGAAGGCTGCAGGCAATTCGTAAGCAGCACATCATGCAAGACAATTCTGACTAAACTGATTTGGCAAATTTGTACTGTTACAGGAAGTGGTAATGGAATGTAATGGCTACATATATCAGATTGAGTCTCAGTCATTAAGATCTCATTCCGAGAGAATAAAGCACAATAAAATAGTCTTTCATGTACATAGAAGGCAAGGATAAACACTGAGGTGATTCTGCCAAGATTTACATCTGTGGTTCCAGGAAATCAAGGTATTTTTGGTTTGATGCTTAAGGTTAACAATCAATCTCATGTGGCTATTCATGTATCATCTTTCATCTTGAAGTACTCTATAGCAGTGAAAAAAATAATATACAAATCAGAATCCCTACTCACAGAAGCATTTATTTCTACTCTACACATTTTAAGAGCTACTAGCACATGCAACAGATAAGTAATGGGCAGAAGTAACTTGATGTTTAAAGGCCAGAACACTTCAATTTCTGCCACTGGTACTATTAAATAAATATATGGACAGACATCCAAGCTCCTCCACTAACAGGCAAAAGAAACTCCACCTGGCTCTTGGGTTTCCACAGGTTTTTTTTCTCTTGCTTGAACTGCCGCTATAATCAAAATGGAAACATGTTGAGATTAGACATAAATAAAAAGACAATCCTTGATGAAAGAGTAGGGTGAACACATACATTCCTGTCCACTTTCTTGAATGTTGAACATCAGCCACTGCCACAGAAAAATGACAGCTACTCTGATAGATCTATTATGAAACCAACTGAGGTTGCATGGAAAAGTCCATGACATAAAGTTAGAACTTCCAATAGTAAAGCAGGATTAAAAAAAACCCTAAACAATCCCTCTCTTTTATGTAACTGATTCCTAGTTCACAAACTAATGCTTTTGTGATCTCTGTTGGGAGTGAGCCCCAAGGACTGCTAAATATCCACAGCCAAAAGCCAGAGGGTGCATGTATTTTATAATAAATGAGTCCTGCATTCTAAAGTATGCACATTTTTAATTTAAGCAACCCACATAATTAAATCCTTCATTGTTTTTTCCTCTCAGTTTACCTATTTTTCTGGATATTATCTCCCTCATATAATTTTTAAGACAATGACATTATTTGAAAGAAATGAGTGGTTGACTGAGAGTAATCTGGTATTACACTTCCAACAATGTCCAGTGCTGCATGATTCCTATGGAGATGCAAGGCACCTGTAGATGGAAGACTTGTCTCCATGGAGGAAAATAGTGGTTTTAACTTTATATCAGAAGAATGGAATTGTTTTCCATTCTAAAGCATAAAACCTGGTATCACTTATAATTTTTATCTTACCAAGTAAAACAGTGATAGTAATAACAAATACCTTTTTTTTTTTTTTTTTTTCAAATGGTTCTACTTCACATCACCAGAATTTCTGAACAAGGCTCTGGGAAACTCTGGTACATTAGGGATGTATGAGAGGATACACCAGTTCTTGAGCTGAAGGAGAACGACACAATCCCTTCTGATCCTAATGTAAAAATCCTTTAAAGCTTAGGTCAGTCACTTCGTAATTTAGGGACATTAACAACATAATATTTGTTCTTTGAGCTCCAAGTCTTTGGATTTGCTTCCTCTTTCCTTTAAAAAATCCCCTTTCCCTGAGGAGACTCCATTTATTATTCACCAGGGCAGGATGCCACTAAAATACTTCTAGGATCAAACTCCAGCCATTCTATGAAACTGCCTCACATAATTATAATACGTGATGAGAGGACATCGTTCTGAGCATTCTTAACCCCAGGAGTGCCATTTCTGCTCTTTGAAACAGAAGTACAAAGAGAAAAGGACACAGCATTTTACATTCCCTTTTGCATTACACATCACCAAATTTACCTATCAGAAGAATTATGAATGTTTCAAAAAGGAAAAAAAAAATAACCTTGGATGTTTGAGTGAAAAAAATCTGCACATTTTCTCCCTCTTTAACATCAGTTAGAGAGCTTCTCATATTTATTCTTTCAGGCTTCAGGCAACTGATATTCAAAAAACCTGAAGATTTCATTATGATCTCTTGTATTTTCAGTAATGGTGTGATAGAGATTAACCTCCAGGTTACAGTGAAAGCTTTCATGCCTTCTGTCTGCCATAACTACAACTACTCTCCAGCTGCACAAGACTATTCCCTTAAATGAAACTGGAAAGTTCACACAAAAGTCTTATCACACAAAGTCAGACCATACCATACTAAGCCATGCTTAACCTCCAGACACACACACAGCCAGCCATAAGCAAGGTCAGTGCAATCAAAATTATTGCACTTTATAGATTTATCACTGAGCAACTGCGTGCATGCTCCTACCCTGCAAATGCAAGGAAATACTGCAAGTTTTAAACCACCCTTGTGATTTTTGTGTTGTCTTCAATCAGGAGCATTTGATGTCCACCACCAGGGTCTGCTGACAAGAACAATTCCTTAAGAATTGCTCCAGTATTTATATCTATCCATATGGTCCTGCTCCAAATCCTGGCAAGAGTTGTCAAGGAAAAGTGTCATTGCAGTGGGCAAGGACAAGTGAAACAAGAGACATTTCAGACAAAAAACCCCAAAGCCAACAGTATGTAGGCTGCATAAGGAGGCCAAAGGAGACAATAATTAGGCAGCTTGTGGTATCAATGTACTTTGTTTAAGCAGAGGGAAAAAGAAAAATTCTTGAACTAGTGAAGACAAGAGGATTTCAAAACTTTAATTGTGGCTTACTAGAGGCAGTTCTGTGATTCTGGAATAGGAAATAACATCTCCGGACTTGGATTGCAAGTGTTCACACTGCACAATATGATATAAATAAAAGACTTAAATCACCCCTTCTAATCATGATTTAAATCAGCAAGCAGGAAACATTAATTTAAATAATCAATTCTAATCTTGCTTTGCAGCTGTACTTTTTAGTTATTTCCCTAAAGTAAGTTTCAGTCCAATGGTTGGTAATCATTAAAACACACTGAATTTTAACTAAACTGTAACTATACACAAGATTGGAAACCTTTTTTTAACCAGCACAGTTGAATCTGCACACACTTTAAAGAAGTTCTGCGCTTTCCTATGGTACATTCATGGTTTTCTTTTTCTAGACTACTTTTATTACTGCATTTTACATTTTGTATTTTACTCCTGCATCAAGTTGCCCTGGGAGGCTAACTAGAATTCAATTACAAAGTTCATAAATAATATTTTAAAAATTAGGTTATTACTTGCTATGAAATGATAGATTAATTAATTATAGGAAAAATACAATACTAGCTGATTTCTTAAATTAATTAAATGCTAGTCAGAGAACTGAACTGCTGATTTCTAGTCACTATGTGAAAACCACCAGATTTTGTGAACTTCCCAGTGCTTGAGCAAGAAGCTCATCACAAGTTTTGGTCGTTTTGGGATGGATGAACTAATTTTGTTTTCTAATAAATTTATGCATGAATCATTATTTCAAAAGGTCTGCTGCCATACAATGTCACTGGATTGCTCTAGGAGACAGTAAGAAGAAACTGGCTGTGAGATCAGTGTATAAACAGATTCATTATTCTGGAAACAGTTGTCCTTTTGTAATTGTGCTTCAACATAAGGCATAGATAAGATACTGGCTCTTAGGCATTTGTAAAGAGGGATGTTAAAGAACATCACATAAATTTATTACTCATCTTATAAGAAGCTGGCTGAATCCATACAGTATTGAATATCACTATATCAGTTTCATGGATTATAAATAGACTGGGATCATGCTGAGCTTTAGAGTGACACTGTGTATAAAGTATATCACTCGCACAAATTTATTCTTGCTTGCACTCAGTGTATCTTTGTTCAAAGACAGTCTCAGCCAGGAACAAGCACCTCACCAACACAGGGAAAGATGCAGCCCAAGGGACCCTCCCTGCCTCCTGCACTGCACAGCAAAGGGCTGTGCTGAGGCAGAAAACTTCCTCCTAATGGCCACACAGCACCAACACGCAAATGCAGCCATTTAAAATGCAAATGTCATTAATTTTAATTAATGATGCACCATACTTCAGTTTGAATATTTACCATTTGAGCTCAACATACTTAGTATTTTATGCCCCTGCTCTGAGCACTCAGGAAATACAAGCAGTGAAACATGTGAAGGGGCACAAAGGTTACACAGGCTTGCTTAATACGTGCTGCTGAACAAATGTGACATAATTATTACTATCAAAAGAGTTAATTACTTTACTATGAAAAAAAGGAGCCCATTTTCTTTGACACATTAGTTTTATGTTGGAAATTTCAAGTGCTTTTTTTTCCCCCCGCATAAGGTTTTTACTGCATTATGCAATGGGGGAGGGTTCAAAAGAGTCCTACAGTCATTTGTGCGAGAATATACAAACTACACCTTATCTTCAGCTTCTGCAGAGAAAATGACTGATGTGAGGAAAACAACAACAACGTAACGACAGGATTCAACAACCTCATGTTTCATGAAAGATGGATTCTCCTCCAAGTTTGGAACTATGCTGCAAAAAAACAAAATAAACTATGCCCCAACCAAACAAAATAAAGCACAGTTGCAGAGCATCACCTCAAAATAAAGATTTCATATAGTTCTCTGCCTCCTAAGTTATTAATTAAGTGTGTGCAGAAGCAATACAATCAGAAGCAGACTCTGGGGCTTTTAAACATAACCCCATGGTGAAAGGGCTCTTTGGAGAATGCAAATGTGTTCCTGAGCACATTGTGCTCAGGAACACATTTCATAATTATAACAGCAGAATATCATAATTGTACACATTCTGAAAGGCAGTGATAACTGCCACCTCTCATTCTGGAGTGGGACTATACTTTTCTAATTGTGTTGGATCTAAACCTCTGTGTGGGTTGCAAACCATAAATCACAAGGGACATGGAACACTTCTGCTGATTCCAGGATTTTAATGTCATCATCTTGTTTATTTTCAGCTCAAAATGTGGTAAAATAAAACAGAAGGTTTTTGTTCTGCTAATTCAAAAGCCACTCTCAGGATGACAGTTCTGAGTTTTAATAAAGGGAAAAATTCAAGCTACACATATCTTCCATTATTAACTATACTTAGCAATGTTCTTTTATATCTGCACTTTCTATAGAACACTGCATTATTAATGGAATAAAAAACTGTATTTATAATATAGGGTACAGACAACATGGAAGGCTTTTTGTACACATTTAGAATTATGTATCTATAGATTCTAAACACATTAAAATACTACATGAGACAGAAATCTGCCAAAGCAGATGTTACTCCCATTTTTCCCCAGGCCCTTTCCAATTTTTCTTTTTGCCTTACAAACCCAACCCACCCCCCCCCTTATAGTAAGGTTCACACAGAGAGAGAGAGATATATAAAAATGCATATATCTGGTGAGGCCACATCTTGAATGTGTGCTCAATTCAGTGCTGGGTTCCTCAATACAAGAAAGACATTGAAGTGCTGGAGCAGAGGGAAGGCCAACAGAGTTGGGGTAGGGTTTGGATCACAAGTCTGATGAGGAGGTGCTGAGGGAGATGGATGGGAATGTTTCCTCTCCTGGAGAAAAAAAGGCTGAGGAAACCACTTACTGTTCTCCTCAAACCCCTGAAAGGAGGCTGTAGCCAGATGTGGGTCCGTCTCTACTCCGAAGTAACAAGCACTAGGAAATTGCCCTCAAGTTGCTCTCACATGCCAGACAAGCAAGAGATGCCCAATACAGTTGCTCACCACTAGAAGACCAACACCCAGCCCCTCCCCAAATAGTGGTCAGCACCTACTGGCCAACTCTCCCCAGTTTATAAACTAAGCATGATTATCTGTGGCACGGCCAGTTCAGGCCAGCTCTTTCCCAGCTCTTGTGCACCTCCACACTGGCATGGGAGGAGCACGGATACCACAAGTCCTTGACTTTGGGTAAGCACTGCTCAGCAGAAACTTAAACATCAATGTGTAATCAACACTTTTCTTATACTAAATCCAAAACACATCACTGTACCAGCCAGAAAGATGAAAATTAACTCTATACCAACTGAAACCAAGACTGAAATCAAAGTAAAAAGTGAGACCTTGAGGCCCTGTCTTCCAGCAGATGGGTAAGACTTAATTCAAAGAACTTCTCTCTGTCCATCCCAACTTTTGAAATACATATATTTTGTTTTGGAGGAGTAGTCTTCTTTAAAGAAAAATAAATAAATTCAAAAGTCTCCGACACTGAGGCTTGTAGAAAAGGTACCATGCACAACAGTGGGAAAAGCTATAAATGTCACTTCTGGTTGACTGCCTTAGCGAGTAAATGCATTAGTACATTATGATTCAAATAGTCCAGTAACATTAGCACAGAAAAATATGCTGTAGGTGAAAAGACCTCCCTTAAATCAAAACCCAAAGCAAATCTATAATAATTCCACCATGTAGCTACCTTGTTAAAATGCAGTCTCAGAAATGTCTCTGTCTTGCACTGATGCCCACTTTCATTTAAAGAAAAAATAAAGATGCTTAACCTTTGTGTGGATCGTATAGGGAACAAGTAAAGCGACTAAAAGGCAAAATACATTGTCTATCTTGTCTTGTACTTAAGAAGTGACTGGAATTCCTAATGAAGTTCAGCACACCTCTCTCTTTCATATGCTCAAAATGCCCTACTTTCCTTATGATGCTGCCTGCACTGAAAGTGTCACACATGTAATCAGAAATCTGCATTCCTTTCCAAAAAAAACTTGTCTACAGCAACAGACACTGCTTTATTCACTTGACTGTTTTTACTGCATCCTTCTCTCCTGTATCTTCATGAAAACTTGAGAATACTGCACATTTGTACTCTGATCCAATGTGCATGTCCCACTAGGAGTTGCTGGCATTTTCTGTGCGCTGGCACCTGGGTAATATTTTGGAGGCCTCAGGCAAACTATCTCTTAGATTTAGACATTCCTTATATATTGAAGATGTGCCTCTCCTTGAACAGCTCAATAACTGCACTATAAAGTGTTTCCTCAGCTGTTGCCTCATAACAATTAATCAAAGTAAAAATAGAGAACCTAGATAAATGTAAGAAGAGGAATTAAAATAACAACAAATAAGAAAAGGTGTGCTATGCCTTTTCAGTGTGTATGGCAGTGAATTCAGAGTATTGTGTCTCTTTATCCATATAGAGATAACCACTATAATAATAATCCACTATAATGAATTCTCATTAATTTTATGAAGCCGTTTCTTACAAAGTACAACGAGAAGGGCTAAAACTTGTGACATTTTGGCACCAGGTTACCAGGCTACCTTTAATGTAAAACAATGCTAACCTTTCATCTTACCACTTGCAAAACTCCTTTTTTCTCCTGGTAACACGAAATTAAATAGTTTTAATATATGACACACCTTTCATGCATGCTGTATTTTCTGCACTGAATCTCATCTGTATCCAGAGTCCTGGCACTTCAGAATTGAAGTGCCACAAATTTTGTTGGCTATGTAAAAGCAATGACCTAGAAAGTTTGCTCTCCAAACCCAGCTGGCCATAGAGCTACAGCATACACTGAAAAAAGGCAGCAAATAGGAAAAGTACTGTATATGTTGTGACACAATGATCTTTTTTAGTGCCAGCAGTTGGCCCTGATGATCTTAAAGGTCTTTTCCAAGTTAAGCAATTCTGTGAGTCTCTGGCATAGCTGACTTTTCACAAAATCAATGCCTTTTAACAATGAAACGCCTCATTTTCTCTCATTCAGATTTTTGTTACAGAACACTAAAAAACCTGGTTTGTTAAAGAACACAAAAGTTTACACTGGGTGTTAAAACTGTCCAGTTAAATAAATTGTTTTTTATTAAAAAATCCTACAAACTGAGTTCTCCTTCTGTTTTTTGAAATAAAAGAGGGGAAACGCTTTGATACCTCCAATCCCCTCCACACATATGCTATCTCTTGCAACAAAGAAAGGACCATCTATTTTTTGTGACTGCTGGTACAACTGCAAGGACCTTCACGCCCAGATATTTTAACAGAAAAAAACTCTAAAACATACTTAAAATGGAGGAAAACAAAGTAGGCATGCTGTTTGTGATGTGTGCAAGGCAGCACACTGACAGATGCAGTTGCAGCCTCCCTCACCTTGTTGCTGAGACATTAATCAGGCTCTGCTCCTCTGCAAAGACTTCAGGACATTTTGGTCAATGTCAGTGCTGGGAAAACGAGAAGTTTGCCCTTTTGTCAAACTTGCCTTGAGAGACATCTTCACCAATTATATCCAGGGGCTGCTCAGAAGAAAGCTTGAACTGTACATGATTTGTACAAAGCTACTTGACAGCATAAAAAATGACCAATAACTCACAGAGTTCCCTTCCCTGTGCTTTACTGTCTCTTTATATCTTGTTCAAAAGTACTATGCAAAGCTGTCGTGTTCATCATTAATCCACCTCCTAACAGGTTACTGTGGCACTGAAGAAAGCTACCCAGCATGCTCTGAAGCTGTGCACTTTGTTCTATATAACCCCAGAAGTACCTCTGATTAAGAGGAGTATGATGCTGGGACTCCAGACCTAGGCAGTCATTTTAGGCTTTAATAGCATGAAAGGATTGTTCTCAGCATGCCAAGGCAGAGCAGGTGAAAACCACAAAGGACATTACTCCACTGTCACCAGCACTGCCAACCTGGAGAATTCAGAATCTTTGAGGTTGCTCTGATCAGAATGAGATTTATAAACAAATGTAAGCAACAAGAGACAGGGTGGGCATATAAGCTGTCTTCTCCGTTTGAATGATTTCTGATTACAGTCTCCCAGACCTCACAACATGAAGTTCAGCAGATGCTCCCCATCCAATTTTTCAAGCCCTTCTCCACTATTAACTTCCTTCTGCACCAAAGTGGGGGTGAACTGAGTCTGGGGTGAATCTCTTACACTGCATCCACCACAAGTTCTGGGGAGTGCTACCACGCTGTTTGTGGATGGTTTGGAAGAGAAGGAGCTTCCTCTTGTCTCCCATAACAAGTTTTCCCATGGCCCATCCCCTGGCCTTCTCTCCATGCCTGTGCATGCAGTCAAAGCTGAGGCACTTGCTATCTGGCATTTATGAAAATGTTGAACTGTAGCTTCAGGAGCCTGAGGAACAGTAGTTCGTGCAGTGTTTGGCTTTCAGCCTATACCTGATGCTTCCAGAGCTGAATTTATCCAGGTTCTGCAGTAGCTAAGTGCTGACTGCCTGGGTGAGCTTTAGCAGTATGGTTTAAAATTCTGACACGCACTTCAAGTGAGAATGGCGGAAGGTACATTAATGAAATTATGTTGCCTAGAAGTGAAGATGGCAAATATAACATGAAGCTATTCGTTTTGCTGCTAGAAAATTACTCTGAGATGCCTGACAAAGCTGAGGCTGAGATGCAAGACAAGTGCCAAGCAGGACTGAAGTTGTATGCAGTGTGCCTCCTTAGGCTGGTACAGAGATTCTCTCTTGTTAGACAAGTCCCTACTCTGGAGACCTCAGGGAATTCAGATGAAGGCTGAGGCTAACATGATCTACAAAAGTGTCAGCAGCACAGACCCCTGGAGAAACCCACAGCCTATTTATACACAACAGCTGCAGCAGAGGCTGAGCAGGCTGAACAGTTGCAGACTCAGGAAAACCACAGAGCCTCATTTCAGGAGATCATTGTGGTATACAAAATGTACAGTGCTTTTTGTTCACTTTAAAGAAAGAGATAAAACTGATCAAACTGTTTTTAGAAATGGCTAAGTGTTCCTCTTTAATGCCTGCTGAACATCAAGCACTTGCTAGAGCTCAGAGCATCTGGGGAGAAAAAAATACTGAGACCATGATTTAAAAAATGCCTGGCAATTTTATCTGCTTCAATACCCAAGTGGTGTATGTTTGCAGTCAATTAGTCATTACAGATCACTTTTCAGCCCACATGGCAACAGTTGTTTTTTGTTGTTGTTTTTTTTTTGGTTTTTTTTTTTTTTTTTTTTAATCTGAGAACAAGGCAAATAAGTCAAGAATGGTGAAATTGTGCCCTAAGTTTTTGATATCCTTGGAAATATAAAAGTCTTTTTACTGGTAAAAAATACAGCTACATATATTTAGACTATTTTGATAAATTTAAAAGTGGTGATTAAAATAGTACTTTAAAACTTTATTAATATTGTTTTAACACAGGAAAAGGAAAAAAAGAAACCCAATAAAAGGCCAACTGAAAACCCTACCCATTCCTGTCACTGTATTCCTCTCAGTTTTCAAATCTTATCATTAAGTAGTGTCAGAAAAATATTCTTTCTCTGGACACTGTCTTACTGTGTTCTGGCAGACAATTTAAGTAATAACCAGATTTTCTATGTAAATGAAACTATGGTAAGTCTCACAACCATTTTTTTTCTCTGTAACCTCTTCAGAAAGATGGATGCTCCATTATACATTTTTCATTAATGCACCAAATCACATGAGGTTAAAAAGGTTAAAGATGTTTAATTGTTACTAGATGATAATCGGTCAGAAATTATATTCTAGCATGTAATTGGCTGGCAAATGTTGTATTTTCAGACACATCCCTCCTAATTCTTTCTTTCCCTTTGGAATTTATCATTAAACTGCATTTATCTGTCTCATATGACACATACAGTCAGGAATCAATCTGAAAAGCCAAATCTGAAAGCTCCTTGCCATTTCTCATTTTCTCTGACCAAATAAGGGAAGAAACCTGCATGACTTTGGTGGCAGAGACCAGCTTTTCTATTGACATCATTTATACTGTAACAGCCCTTGGAGTCCCTAAATGTATACCAAGACTAATTGTTCCAGACCCAGGAAAAGCAAAAAATGAAAACAAGCCAGACGCCAAAAAATATATATAATCTCACACCTCTCTTTCCTCTCTATTGAAAGTGTTGCTAAATGTAGTCTAGAGGGGAAAATGAAGGAAGGGTAAAGAGATTTTTCATGCTACTTGTCCTGTGATGCCCAGAAGTGGTGGGAGACAGGAAACAGAAGGAGAACAATAGAGATGAAGTTTTGACAGTTCCTACCCCAAAATCTCTCCCTGATTTTTATCTTCTCCTAGTCTGAAGCCACAGATCCTACCTCCCATACTAGTAGTGAGTTTCCAAACAGCTAAGTTCTTTTTTCTAGAGCCTTCAAAGACCCACTCAGACCCTCCAACTGAAGTCAGAATGGGAAGATCTGCCCTCTCTGTGCTTTGATTACAGAGGCATTCTGAAGAGCGTTTTTATGTTTCTGGTTTATATATGCTTTAATGCAACTTGAGAATTGAACAGTATATTAGTTTATTTCTTTTACAGAACAAGTCTGTATCTTATTGGAAATGTTAAATGGATTGCTTAATGCATTTCTGAAAGGTATTTAAATGCTGTGGCATTAAAAGATTAATGTAAAAATCTGAATACAGAATAAACTGTGAGATACTACAGTACAAACACTACAGTAATTCAGGCACCAATTTAAGTGGCAAATGGTATTTTTTGATAACCTTACATCTGCCTTTGTTAACAAAAACCCGAGATAATAGGCACAAGATCACAATAGCATTGAAAGTGGCAAAATATATAAAAGGTCACATAACTGGATGGAAAAAGGATGTTTTGAAATTTCCTTTTCTCCAGATACTGAGCAATACTGCAACATCTGCAAAACTCTCTGTGACTGGGCATGAGCTTGGATCCTTGGGCAGACTCAGAAGCATGGACAGGGGAAAGATTGGGAGCTGGCACAGCACCCAGATGGCACATCTGCATAGAGAGCAGGAGTTTCCTCAGAGGTGGCAGTTCAGCTGCCAGCACCAAGAAACCTGACCTGTGGCTTCGGGCCCTGGGGAGGCAATGAAATCCCCATGTTCCCTCTAAAAACAGGGAAAATGAGTGGCTGTCTCAAACCACAACAGCTCTGTATGGCAGCAGGTATTGCTTCCTTCTCAAAAGCCAACAGACTAAGCTGCAAGAGGTGATCACCACCTAAGAGAAAACTCACAGTGAAACCTGTGAAAGCAATCACAAAAATCTGTATCTGGAGTCAGATGCAACAATAATCCAAATAGTATCACAGCAGCCTTTTGGCATGGAGCAATATAAAACCAGGCAACGGTGGAAACCAGAGGAGAAGGACAGGTGCCCTGAGGCAAATCCCCTTGTCCCAAACCAGGGAGCTCTAAATGCAAAGATCTCAGTGAGAACAGAGGATGGGTGAGATCAACCTGTGTAGCTTTGCCCTGCCACAAAGCTGGGGACTGGAAGATGGCCATGCTGCCCTTTGAGCTCCCCAAAAGCTGCTGAAGCGGCAGCAATGCCAAGTGTGACTTTGACTCTGGGAGTTGACTTTGGTGATGGAGAACATTTCCACTGAATGTAGATTGTGTTTCCATGAAAGCCAGTGCTGCAACGTACTACATCCTTCTAAACAGTATTATTAAACTACCATAATAATCACCCTGCTCTTCAATCCAAGGTCTCAAAGCACATTACAGACAGTAATGAAATAACTCACACAAGAGCACTGTGAGGAAGAAGGGGATCATTACTGCTGCTGCTCACAAAGTCATATTTTCAGACAGAGAATTTCATTGCAAGGACCAAGCACACAAGTGTCACCACATACTTCACTGCCAGTTATGGGTCCTGTCAAGGATTTGTCATTGCTTTCCTGACGCTCCGCATTTTGGCCAAAGTCTCGAGACTCTTGGTAATTACAAGACACTCAGCTTTCATTTACAAGAAACAAAATGAAAACAATCCCCAGAAAAAAGCTGTATTTGTGGATCTGAAGTTTGAAATCTGTTCAGTCTGCCCTAAACCAGAAGGCAAATGAAAACAACAAAATTGTATTTTCTTTTTGTGCTTCTGATATCCCATTCCCTTAGGGGCTGCAATTCCTTCTTGGGGGCTGAGTCAGGCTTTCTGTCCATGTGTGGGCACCAGCCTTGCACTGCTGGCATGAAGTCAGCTGGCTGGGGCAAAGTCCTGACCTCTGTGCAGGGGAAGCTGCTCCAAGAGACACTTCAGATCGTGCACAAACCTTATGGCAGAGCAAAGGAGGAAATCCAGGTCTTAATTACCCCACATTTCAAGTTAACAAGGAATTGTTAATACACAAGTGAGTTAACTGCCAGCCTGCTAGAGCAAACACTGTGCAACATCTTGTGATTCTGACTTGTAGCTGGAGTTCAGAGGAGCCAAGTTCTAACTTGTGAGTCTCCCCCGACTTTCCTTCAACTAAAACCAACTCCTCATCCATGATAGCTTGTTTTCCAAGAAGACAAGTCCCTATGATTTATTACATTGGCTTCTGTGCCATTAGCAAAGTTTTGCCAATGGGTAAAGAAGCCAGCACCATCCTGTTCGTAGGAGAGAGGCCATGAACTGGATGGGAGAGCACCAAGGGACAGCATGGACACCAGTGCCTGCTGCTTTGGGGAGCAAACATGATTGCAGTGTTTAGGTGATGGTTCACACTGAACCTCTTCTGTGCTCCTCATCTGCAGCTGATAAACCCACATTGGTTGGGCTCACAATGCACATGAATCTGTGATCAGTGGGAGCAGAGCAGAAACAAACTGGAGTTTTTAAAAGCACCTGCTTTACATTCTGGAAATATCAGAACTTGGGTCTTCATCTTTTTTTGCTTTAAATTAATACTGTGATGTTTAGAAATCTTGGATCTGTCTAGGTTCCTTACCCCAAAGAGGCTTCCTTACATATTTAGAGACAACACCAAATTTTCCATCTTTTGACTGGAAAAGAAGCATTAAAGGGGATAATTGCCCCCAAGCCAAGAGCCTTCCATCTCTAGCCATAAAAACAGCAGAGTAATTTGTCCTTGAAGAAGGTGGGGATAGCCATAATGGGTGACAAATGGCTAAGCCATGTGCATTCACTTCCTATCTAAAACAAAAAAAAAATTAAGCATCTACCAGCTTACCATGGGAGCCAGTGCTACAAGCAATTTTTTGTGAACAATAACCTGGCACACCTTCTTTGCTGCACTGGCAGCTGCTGCAGCTGATGTTGAGAAGGTCGTCAGAGCTACTTCATACCCGCCTCTGCACCTGACCCTGTTTTTTCCTGCTCGTTTCAGACTTGAGCAGGGAAGACTATGGAAGGCACGTTTAGACTGTGACCACGAATGGCTTTGTGGAGGCAGAACAGCCTGCATTTTTCTACATGTAAGTCAGTGACAATATGGCACCAATTAAATCAGTGCTTCTTTTCCTCTCTGTATTAAAAAATTATACTGTCGTTATCTAATTAATAATTGGATTAATGCATATAAGTACCTTCACAGGGAGAAATTATTAGGGAGTAAAGGGTTTTTTATTCCAGCAAAGAAAAGTACAATGAAATCTAATGGTGGAGAGAAAAGGCAGACAAATTCAATGAGAAATAAACGAGACATTTCAAACAATACAAGAGATAAGCATCAGGGAAAAAAAAAAAGCTTTAAATTGGTATCTTCCTGGGATAAAGGTTTTAGTCAAACACCAGTTAGACACCTCAGTATAGGATTAATTAGGTGATTTTCTACCATGTCTCCCATGAAGGGGTAGAGCAGGTGGTACAATAGCCCTCTGATCTAAAGTTAATGAATCTGTTTATTTGCTGTCCTGTAACACTGCAAAACTGCTGCAAAAACATTGCTTCCATCTCTAAACCAGAAAATATTGCAAGCAGGAAAAATAGAGGAACTCTCATACACTACGCTGGGAGGTCTAGGGAGAAAAAATCACTTTCATCAACAAATAAATCCATAGAATTAATTGCATTATAATAGTGAATAGAACAACAGCATGAAAATTAGTAATACAATATAGTAAAAAATGGAAAATAACTATCTTAAACTACTTATTTTTTCCTAAAGTCAAAGTAATTACTTAAATCCATTAAACTTGTGAGTGGCAGATTTGAATTTTTTTTCCTATGTTAAATTATAATCTCTATAAATGGAAGAGATACATATGGGGGGGAAGGGGTTTTTCTTACTCAAGACATGATTTATGGTCAATATGCTGAAAGGCCATGGAAATCAGCTCCAACTATTATCTTAGATGAGAATTCATCTTTAATACTGTCAAATGAACCCAGCTAAATATATTTTCACATTTCACACTCAGACAAACACTAAGGGTTCAATCCCACACCCATCTGCAGCAATGGCAAGAATCCCACTGACTTCACTAAGAGTAGGATCAACCTCTTTCCTTGAAGGTGTAACATATATAGCCCATTTTTTCCAAAGTATTCATGAGACAAAAGAGTGGGTCTGGTAGGTTTTTTTGTGGGTTTTGTTTGTTCCATTTTTTAATTATTAAATTAGCAGAGAAAATGAAGTTGGGGTTCTTCTATACCAGCTCTGATGAAGACAGCTTGGCACATTGCACAGCATCAAAGCATTCTACCAAGGAGCCGTGCGAGGAGACCACACCAAAATCAGGGAAGAATTTATTTGCAAAGGCATCTAAAAATGGATTCTAAAAAGTCACTTCTAAAAAACATTTCCAACCATTTTTGGTGATTTCACTTGAGGTGGCTGCATCATCTGTCCTACAAATGAATTTTGACCAAATGAAAGATCAAAACACAATTCAAGGTGGGGAAAGGATAAACTCTAAAGTAGGAAGATCATGCTGTTATTCATTTAAAGTATTTTCACATCCCAACAGTTCCACAATTTCTGGGAAAGATTTATCATGTCCTAACAAAATCATATTTCAAGTGCCATGACTCAAGCAGACCTCTAGCAAAGGCAGGGCTGAGGAGGGGGTGCCAGGCAGGAGTCAGCACCCTGCGTTTCACACCACCAACACCATGGACACAGTGATGCAGGGGGGATGTCTCTCTTTGGAGGCTGGGAAAAGTGATCCTGAAGAGATTCTGAAACCACAATAGCATGGAAAAACTACCAAATCTGAACAATTCAGTCTTCTCTTAGGAAAAAAGAAGTACACGTAATTTGCAATTGGAATTCAATGAATATTTTTGGCAAAGACCCACTTATGAAGGGGACCTCATGGCCTCTATAAATAATTTCTAAGGCACTCACAATTTTATTTATACCTTTTCTCTTTTTAAAGGTAACTGAATATTCAAATTATATTTTAAGTGTGATTTCTAATTACATGCACAATTGCTAATCCATCTGTTTACTACATACTGTAAATGCCTGTCGTTCTATATGCTTGAATAATTATTGGAAATTAAATATTGTAAACAGTCAAATTAATTTCTCTCAGCATACCAAATTGCAAGAAGGCTGCAAGATGATAAAATATTACATGCCCCCAGAAATGGAACAAGTCACTCCTACCCCACACCTCGCTGAATGTGCTTATTGATGTTTAGTAACAGATAGGAAACTTTTTAATCCAAAAATTTGTAACAACAGTCTGGAAAGCTCCATTACACCTTGCAATCAGTGAGAAAGTGTTTTAAAAGGAATATGGTCTGCAATGTTTCAAGCTGTGACAGAACAAGAAAATCACGTTTCTAATGAGAGGCAAGTTGGTGTTAATGTTTTCTCATTTTTATTCTGTTAGAATCAATATTGGAATATATTTAGCAATTTTTTTCTTTTGTTGATTTATTTATAACATTTCACAGCAATAATGGTATTCAACAAGCCCAGAGAAGGAAACATGGGACAACACTGTATTTGAATATATATTATCCATTCCCAGAAGAGACATAGCCTCTCCTCCTAGCTTTTTGTGCAAAACAGAGCTGTGCCATAAAGCCCCTCTACTGCTATAGTAATTTTTGGCTTAAACTGTGTTCATTATGCATTAATAGGTTTTTAGCCCAGATCAGATCATCTCTTTTGTGGTCCTGGATAATAACGCTCAGGGAATTTCGCCGCCTGGCCTCTGTGTCTAGACCATAACCTTGGAATAGCACCTTTACAGCTACAACTATCCTGAGCCAGTAAACTAGGACTCTTTTTAGTCTGAATTTCTCTAACTTAACTGTCTTTTATGACTTTTATCTGTTAGATGAAAGAAAACCTTCATCACAAATCCTGTCCCCATGCAGGCACACACAACCTATGAAGCCACAACCTCTTCAATTTTTCTTGACAAATTACACAGACTGAAATTCTTCAGCTCCCCATGGTATGGTACTGCAAATTTTAGGTTTAAAAAAAGAGCACTTGAGAAGTGCAGTGATGTGATCCTTTTAAGTAGATGGATTGACAAAGGATCCAGTCATGCTTGAAAAGAGATGAGAATCTTGCCTAAATGTCTGACTCTGTCATTTAACATTGAATCCCTCTGCCCACACAGATAGACAGGTAAAGAAAAAGCAGGTAGACAGGTATACCTGTCTATATGCACATCATTACCAATGAGAAATCAAGTATTCAGAGACCTTTCTGGATCCTACCCTGGCTGTAGATAGCAAATGCCTCTATAAATCCCCACTCCAAAACTCCTGGATCTGCAGTGTAGGAGGAAAGGATGGGGATGCTCAAATAGGTATTTTATTTTTTAACTATGGTAAGGACAGTAGCCAGCTTTTCCAAACTATAAAGGAATTTCACTTTTCAGGAGAACAGCTGGACATCATGTTTGAAAACTTCAGCCTCTCCAGGACACTCTGCCCTTATGTCCCACTCTAAGGGCAGTTAAGGCCTTTTCTTGTAAGGCTGCCACTGTCTCTCTTTTCCCATGAAAATGGAGAAAGAACAGGGAAAAAGACCTCCAAACATATACACATTCCAATAAAGAAAAAAAAAATCCACTTAGAATGACTTTTTGATGAAAAATCCTTTAATTAAAGAAAAGCAAAAAACCCCACACATAACAAAAAAAAAAAAAAAAAAAAAAAAAAAAAGAAAGAAAAAAAAATGCAAAACTGATTCCCACCAGAACCAACCCTTTGAAATTTGTGTTAAATTTTGGAAGAAAAATAATTTATAATTTTTCCCCACCTCAGAGAGAGGGAGGGAAATCTTTCCATAGATACAGATGCAGACAATATACATCTATATATCTATATATATCTCTCCTGTATCCAATTTGGAGCCAATCCCTCGCAGCCCCTCCCTGCAGGCCCTGCAAGAGGCTGGGAGCTGCAGAGCCAGGACGAAGCCCACGGCACACCAGGGCACGCCAGCACCTCGCCAGCACGTGTCCAAAGTGCCCACTGCTCCGTTTCCTAAGAGCCCTGTCTCCACTCCTCCACACACCGAGAGTGCCCAGCAACAAACTTAGCACTGATCAATACCGCCTTGGTTTTTCTGACGCATCTCCATCTGCTTTTCCCCATCTGTTGTCTCAGGCTCCCCCTAAACTGCGAGCTTTTTTGGTGTAGCAACCATCTTTTACTCCACTTATCCTGCCAAGCACGGCAGGGTGCTGCCTCGCGGCTGCAGCTACGAAGGTGCCACAATATTGCAAACAAATACTTAAAAAAATAAAGTCACCGTTTCGGCTTACCAAAAGGCAGCACAGGTTTTGCTTTTCCTGATTGAGTTCTTAGCTATGAATTATTTTTAATTACTAAATAATTGAAATAAAAGGGCTAAAGAAAATCCATAAAAGCCACACACTTGTGGAGAAAAAACCAAACCAGAAACCAAACCACAAAACTAAACCCAACCTGAACCCCCAGAATCCTTCTTACTCTTCTTGCAGGACTCAACGTGCAGAAATTAAGGTATCTTGAGTATATGATTCTGGGTTCTTTTGGGTTTTTTTTTTACCCAAAGGAACTATTAGAGGTGGGGGTGAGCATTCATGATGACAAAAGCCAAGTCCATACACATAGATGATTGAGAAAGTTTCAGATATGCAATATTTTCTGTGTCATGCAACTGTCCTTATACAGTCCCCTCAACAAAACATGGATTCTTCTCTTCATATTTTCATCTCCTTTCCTCATGTTTATTTATAAGCAAAAATAATTTCTCTCTACATAGGAATCTTCTCTGAAATTTCTGTCTTCCCATTAAATCTTAATTACGCTCTCAGTGCTGCACTTTTGCTGTTAATAAGGCAGCCTGGTAAAGAGGTTAGGCTAATGCCTTGTGGGGTGTTTGTAAAATCCCAGCTATTTTGCACAATGACTTCAAGCAGAAAGTGGAGACAGAAGTTTTGGAGGTGAAAAGGAAACCTCCTCCTGGAGGCTGAATACAACAAAAAGTGCTTGAGATCCTCCTCCCTGCTCAACATCACGTTGCAGAAGGAGAGACGCACTGACAGATTAGGGCTAAGCTTGGGAGTGGGGTGTGAAGCTCCCCCATGCAGCTGTCCAAACAAGGACTGTATCAAATCCTGCCTATTTGCTTCTCTGACGCTGAACTGTGCATCCTCTGTCCTCTGCAAGTGAATCCAACCCAAGCCGAGGGGTTTTCACACATACAAATGCAGGGCACAGGCATAATACTGAGTCAAAACTGCAGCTCACCCAATAGACTACTTGAGTTAATTCTTAAGCATGTGTTTGCCTTATTTTTCTTCCCTTTAACGCATAGCATTTCCATAATCAGTTTGGATTACATTAAGTGTTAGAAGAAAGAAATAAAAAACCTGGGAGAAATCCCCTAAGAAATTACAGACTCACATGAAAAATATCTCAGCATCATGCATATCTAAACTGTTAATACAGTCTAACGTTTTTCCATTCATGCAGCTACTTTAGGTAATCTTGTGTGTGTTTATTCTCTCTTTAATTAATCTAATTCACACCTACTCGATAAACTAAATTTAGCAGCAATTATTCTTTGCATCATTTGCAGTGCATTCCCAGGTCGTATCTCAAGAATTGCCTCAAAGACAGAATAATAAGGACAAAGAGAAGATTCTTCATCCCTGTTTGCCTCTCCTAAAGGATCTATCTGAGTAGGCTTACAGCATTTCTTCAAGGATTTAAAAAAATTCGTCTCTTTCTTTATTAACAAAAATAACTCCAACATCTTTGAGCAATGACAGCACCTTTCCATAATAATAACTTCTTAAGGATAAGATGATCAAATTCTCAGGTGGTACAAACCACGTAATTCAGCTGAAGATGTAGCACCACAAGCACTTGTGCTTCTTTAAGCAACTTTTCTTTTAATACTGCACATTTTATTACATAGAGTCTGTGAAAAAAATGAAGGTCAGAAAATATAAGCATATGGTGAATGGCGCAAAATTAATTATAGCCAAAATAGTCTCTTTCAGAGCAGACTTAGATTTATCTTTTGGGTATTGTGGCAACATTAAAAGAAATGTTCATGTGGGCTGCTGTTCATAAACTGTTGGTAAGTTAAAATTCAGGAAATAATGTTTAGTTTTCAAACCAAATCCCTTTAAGTGCTGCAAAGCTACTTGCTAATTACCATATAAATAGATCACTGCAGCACAGATCTCTTGTACGCAACTCATCTGACACAAACATTAAATTTCTCTTAGAAGGCAACAAACCCACAGCATGTCATGACATTGACTCATATACAGAGGAAGCAACAAGGAAATGTTCCTGCACAGAGAGTACAATCAAATGTAGTAATGAGAAAGGACAAACATGATTATTGGGGGTAATGGGAGACTTGAGTGCTCTGGGTTTGCTTCCCTGCTCCATGACAGCACCAGCACGAATGCTTAAGTTTGCACCTGCATTAGGCTGATGGAAAAGGGGGTAGCTTCACCCACGCAAAAGACAAGAGTCAGCTCTGCCCTTATATGCCCAGGTTCCAACAGAGCCATCTGAGACTCCTTGTGCCTGTGCAAACTGTAATTCTTCCTCTCCTGGGTGGGCAACCTGGGCTTGCTTTTGGGCAAGAGAGAAAGAAAGGCATGGAAGGACTGAAAGGCAAAGATTGGAAATGCTGGGCCAGCTGGAAACAGGATAGGAAATAGACTCTACCAGGGCTCCAACATGTCCAGTAAGTTCTGTACACATGGTAGAAAACACTGGTTCCAGGGCCGCCTTGCATTTAGCAGGGCAGGAATGGCTGGACCCATGCCATAAGGTATTGCATTACATGTGGCCATTGGCTTTGAAGGCAAATTAAGACCAAATTTTTATTGCTGGCACTGAGTTAGCTGCTTCCTTTGCATCAGTTCCCTGCTTGTAAAAAATTAAAAATAGTCCTATTCTACCTTATCAAGCAGCAGGAAGGACTTACCACAGGGGGAGAAACCAAGTAGGAACAAGCAAGAAAGTAGAGGCATAGTAGAATCCACATGAAGATCAGCGTAAAAACAAGGTTACAAGAGCATGGTCCCATGTAAAGATTGTTTTTTAAAGATTTAACTTCAGAGCTCTTCAAGCTTCTTAGAAAGCTGTGTATAATGTGAAAGCTGTGATTAGGGGGCTTTTCTGATATTTAACCCCCAGCTACTGCTTTATTTTTACACATGTATGTCTCCGGTTAAATTAAGCTCTGTGCATGTAGACATATGGCAGCACGATCTGTACAGTTGCAAAGATAAGGTCACATACTTAACTGGCAACAACACTACTAATTTCAAAGAAGTTGTGTCAGTCTTCCCAGCAAACGAAAACCACTCTCATTAACATAAGGGGAAGGGGAAAGGAGGGGAGAGTAATTTCACAGAAAATAATTATCTTTGGTTATAACAGCCTAACTCTGACGGAAACAGAGTCAGAAAAAAAAAAAAAAAAAGGGAAAAATAACACAATATACTGTTAAACTTAATTTTTGAACAGACTAGTTTAGCTGAACTGTGAGGTCATGAGACTTTGAGGGTTTAAGAGGTGCTGACACAACCTCCTATGTGATGGAAGACAAAGACAAATTAATAGTTGGTGATTACTGACATCGTTATGGCTTATACAAACACACCTGCCTTCCCAGTTGCTTTCTCTTTTTATTTCAATTTCCGAGCTTTGTTATTTTTTTAATACCCACAGGCAGCATAGGTCAATCTAATTCTCCAAACAGGAAATATCACCATTTGTACCAAGGATGGGGTGTTAACTAAGAGTAAACCAGAACTAATTCCTTGCCTCTAACTTCCATTAAGAGATTTTAGAATTTGCTCATACAAGGTGAGATGCTATTCAAGCCATGAAAAGTGCCTAAGACAACAGGATGACTGTATTCACTGCACCTGAGCAAATGGGGAAAAAGCTGGTTTAATATTTTCTGCTTGGGATTTGCAGCATCCAACATCACAGACACCCAGTAGTAACTTTGACTGTTGAGCAAAAGATAAACACAAGTTACTTGATTGATTAAAAAGCAGTAGGAAATAAAAAGGAAAAAAGAACCCCCTCAACTAACCCTGTCCTAAGCTTTCACTTCCTCTGGGCTAACATCACATCTTTATTTTTCTTCCCTGGCAGCTCCCTCTCCAGACCCCTGTCCCTGCATGAATGCCACGCTCACAGGCTCCACACCTCAGCATCCCTAACTCACCAACCTAATTCCTCCTGCCAGAGCTCAGACTTGGACCTCAAGCAATTAGTGTAATGCAGGGACATTTGCTGATGTTATCATAATAATGTATGGCAGGATATGACAAGTATCCATAGCATATGCATTAAGCATACATTTAACAGGGCTGTTACTCAGTACTTGTGATACAATTTCACCCAGTAAGCTCAGCTGTGCTTCTGCCATTGATAGTAATTCTAACAAGAGAATTTGGCTACTTGGAAGTGAATGGAACAGCCCTAATAAAAAATTAGTGAAGGAATAGCACAGCCTATTAAAAAGATAGGTGATTTAAACAGTTCTGCCTAGCCATGACTCCTAGAAATTTATGAATACAGAAATTGAACTGACAGGCAAGGTAGAAAAATTAGTTTCACAGCCAAGCTGATAGACAAAGTTACTTCTGAATAGGAAGAAGATATGCTCTGCTGATGTTTTTTTAAAAAATAAATGACTAATGTAATGCACAACAATGTAGATTTATGAGATCAGTGGCAAAATCCTTGCTTTTTCAGAATTGGTGCTGGGACAAAAAAGCAGGGAGCTGTCTGGATATTGGGCAGCAACTTCTTCCATCAGAAAAAAAACTCTATCCCACTGGTCCTTGCCATGTTTATGCCCTTCAGACATAAGTCTCTACTGAAGCAAATGGGGAGTTCAAATTAAAAACTTGTGCTGCATTGAGTAAGTGAGGATACAATTGTCCAGTCAAGGCAACAGGAATATTCCTTAAACTTCTTACTGTGAAAGAGGTCTAAAGAAATAATCATGGAGATCTAAAGAAAGGTTAAAACTTCTATAACCCAAGTATAAATCTGCTGATTACAAAGAAATGGTATTTATAAGAAATATTGTATATTTAAATGCCATTTTAAAAGAGGCACTTGATACCAGAGACATCCAGCAATCTCAAGCATATTCAGTGCTTCATGAATAAAAACCCACTGCTAGCAGAAATCAGGTCTGTTCATGAGAAATGATAAAGTTGGATTTATTATTTTATTAATAGTAGCATGACTGTAGCTGCAACTGAGGTGACACAGCTCACACCTTTATCCTCTCGACAGATAACATATACAGGTTAGAGAAGAAAATCACTGCCAGGAAGGAAGGGAGGAGGGAAGAGACATGCTGGCTGAGCCCAAATTTTGTCATTTTCAGTGGAATTAGCGGTCTGGCCATTAAATAATACTTACTTAGCCTAAAGTTGTTTTATATGCCTCTTCATCCTGCCATTTTAGAAGGGATGCTTCTCTCTCTCTCTCTCTTTTTTTTTTTTTTTTTTTTTTTTGTTTGGTTTTTTTGTTTGGTTTTTTTTGCATGCCTATGAATACAGGACTGTGAATGCACGTCTGTAAATGACAAGATGCCTGAAAAACCAATAGCTTGCATTTCCAGAGCATATTTGATCTGCAAACTGTCTATTGTAAATTAACTCACAGGACATCACACAAGGCAAGAAAATACTTCCACTTACACAAAACCAAAAAAAAAAAAAAAAAAAAAAAAAAGAAAAACCATGAGGTGAGGTGTCTCACTCAAAGTCAAAAGAAGAGTTTGTGTCCCTGCAGCTCAGGATCTAATTGAAAATTTACTTTGGGGAATAAACATGTTCTGGCAAGCAGATGGGCTTCATTTACATCCTACTCCCTATTTTTTTTCTTCTCCCCTTTTTCCCTAATTCTTACTATTATTATTGTTATTATGAAAAACCCCTTAAAGCAGGAACTTTGTGTAATACGCTGTTGAGTGCCTACAGTGCCTTACATGTCCCACTGTGATTAAGCACACAACTCCAACATCCCTAGTCCTTTGATTTCCCAGCTTAAACTCTGGGCTCAAACCACTGGAAATATGGTGTCTAGTAAAGAATAAGCCATGCCAAAGCAGAAATTAAATCTTTTAAAATGCTCCAAAGCTTAATTTTTAACAGTAAGTATATTACAAAGAAGTCATTAAAAGCCACACTTTTAAATAATAGAGAAGTGAAAGCAAAGCAAGTAGATCATTTAGCATGTGTTGATACAACATAAATTACAGAGAATGGAAGCCAGCTAATGTGGTAGGGGAATTACATTGTAAAAATCTGTATTAGTTATGGTCACATATCAGTGATGGATATATCAGGCTGGACTCTGCCACCGTTGGTGAGCTCAGCATTTGTACACAGTATAAAAGAGCACGAAAGGAAAGGGAGACCATTGGTGAATTCCTTAAATTCACCATTGACTGGAGAGGCCCTCAATCAATGTCTTTTCCCTCTGCAAGGTTGTCTCTGCTCTTGGACAGGACAAGGACACTTACAGGCTGAATAGCATTGAGCTATTCATGCTATGACATGATCTGCAGAGCTGATTTTCATCATACACACAAGCTGCCAAAAACAGCTCCATGAGGGCGACACCCTACAGAAGGAGCACCCAAGTGGGAGGGACCTGACCTGCAACACCATCAAAATTCAAGATATATTTTCTAATTTGATCACTAAAGCACTAAAACACATCCTGGAGAAAGACCGCAGATTACACTAAAACACTAAAAACCAAAAAAACCCTAATGGCCTTCATTTACAAAATATGAAAAAACTTATTTCAGAGGAAGTTTATTAATAGTTTAGCAGCATGATGAAGGAGCCAGGACAGGTGAGTGTCCCTTGACCACAAGAACAGGCTGAGAAACCACGACCACTGGGAAACCCTCTAGAGCTGCCAAGAGCAATCCCCTTCTCAAGGTCTGCTCTAATAGTAGCTATAATATTTAAGTGTGATAGAAGGATAATCCCTCCTCCATTCCTGAAAATGTTCATGGCCAGGCTGCATGGGCTTCTGATCAACCTGTCAAGCAGAAGATATGCCTGCTCATGGCAGAGGTGTTGGAACTGGACGGTCTTTAATGTCCTTTCCAATCTAAACCATGCCATGATTCTATGATTTCTGGGCTGAAAACAGGCACTGGGTACCCAGCATCTGCACTGCTGGCAGCCATCAGGATGTGGAGCAGCAGCAAACCACTGGATTTGTATCAGTCTGTGAGAGCAAAGACGTGTGGGGATTTCTCAGGACAAGCCAAAGAAAAGCGGCTATAAAAATCAGGATGTATGACAGGAGGGTGAAGCACTATTTTAGGAGGGCAGAGCAAATGTGGCTTTCAGACCCAGCAGGATTCTACACCAGCTGGCTTTGTGAGTGCAAAAGAAAACAAAGCCCAGCATACTAACAAGAGTACCATTCGCACCAATTAAATTCTGACACTCACTAACCCCGAATTAGTTTATATAAATATTAATACTGCTTCAGTGTGAAAATATCCAGAGTCTTTTCAAATCTAGGTGCAGATGTGACAGTTCAGAGACAATTTCCAGAGGCAGAGTACTGGTGCTCTGGAAAGATGCACTGACCTACACACACTACTTCTAAACCTACTAGTGCATCCTGCCTCAACCACTGCAGCAAATACTGTTTCAGGGGTGCCATGGGTCTGCCTCTGTTTAAATAGTTCCAGCAAAAGGCAAAGCAAGGTATAAGCAGGTTTTCCAGACATACAAGCCTAAATTTAGAGTAAATTAATAACAATATGCACAAGAGTGAAATTTGGTCTGCTGGTGAGTTAGTTAAAGAATATCTTAAGTAATCTATGTAAGACTGAAGAGTAGCTTACTGGGTTTGTTCAAAATATGTTAACACTGAACAAAATAATGTAATGGTTTAAATTAAAATTTGTTTTTTTCCAGAGTGCAGAAACATAATAAATCAGTGCAGTAAATTACCCCTGTGCTGTGAAATTAACATCCATATACAAGAAATAAAAATAAGAATTTACAGCTCTGATCAATCAATTTTTTTTATTAACTCCATCTTCTGTTTTATTTACCTTCTTCTACATGCCTCCCACCCCAGAGTGACTGACTCGGCTCGGGCTGAATGTGGCACTCCTGGGAGCTGGTCAGCCCAGCCGCTTTAGCAGCAGCTCTGCCCTCCTCCCCATCTCACACCACCCACAAACCAGCACTGCCCTATGACCCTGTGCTCTGACAAAACAACCCTAAGCCCTCCCAAGCACAAAAGTCAAGCTATAAGGAAAAGGCCTGGCTCTCCCAGCAGCCACACTAGGATTTAGGCTGACTCGCAGCTGCTGAAGATGCTGAGCTCCAGGAATGCCGCCCTTGCTGTTATGTGTATACACAGCTGGGAAACAAATGCCCGGGGGAATGCCTTTCCCTGTAGTCATGTAACCCTTAGAGTCACCTCAACTTTTTGAAAAACATGTTTCCTACTCCCCTCACAAAACTGTGCTTTGCAATATATTCCTCTTGCCTACTATAATGGAAAACCCCAGCTTGCTCTCTTGGACCTGCTACACTTAGGCTGCAGTGTCCACCAGTTAGCGGAACAAGGCTGCCTTGTTCTCCAGTGTAAATGATTTATGGTTTCACACATGCTCATGTGCTACATTATTCACTTAGGACTTGTACCTATGAATATCAGCTCATGAGATAAAAGTGCGTATCAAGGCGCAAACTGATGCTTGGCTGTCTTTTAATAAAAATAACAAGGTGAGAAAAAAAAAAAAAAAGGCCTTCATGTGAGGTTGCCCACACTGCCTTTCCAATCCTGACACATGTGGGTGGGCTGCTCATGTTCCTGTTCTCTTCCCTGGAGCACCCATATAAACCCCAAGCTCGAAGAGGAGGGCCCTTGCCACCATGTACTTGTGCCCTCGCAGCAGTCAGCCCCCAGTAAGAGCACAAGCTGCCCACGGTGACTTCAGTGCCCAAATCTTGCTATCAGTGGATTTTTCAGCAGCTATTCATTCCTGCAAGAGTAATGCTTTATCTCTCTAAAAACCACAGAGCAAACTGCAGGTAAAAATCCTGAAAGGTCTGAAGCCTGCCTTCAAACAGATCCATATCATGCGATACATTTGCAGTTTGGCTGCCTATAGCCACCGTGAGCTGTGCCAGTCTACAAAAATGTACGAAGTGACAACTTGTCTATTAAGAGGTTTCTTCTGTCTACAGATATGGCATACAAGGAGTAATGTTGCTTCTGCTATCCAGATAATCAAGAGTGTAAGAATTGGCTGCAGTTATGATCCTGAATTAGAACCAGGAACAAAACCTGAACTCCCTGTGTCCCCACTTGATCAGACCCATAGTGGTCCTTGAGCCTCCAGAAGCCTGCCTGGCCTGCATGAGCTACAAGACAGCTGAAAGTGAGCTGCAGAGGAAGGCAAACATGGTCACTGCTGACCTCCAAAGACAGCTGAGAACATCCCTGTTCTCCAGCAAACTCCCCATCTCTTCTGCCACTTCCCAACAAAAGATGTAAAAAATGCAGGATGCTGCCTTTGTGTTGACTCTCAGCAGCGGATTACTCATAGGAGTGAGATGTCAGTTTGCTGGCAGTGTTTAAACTTACAGAGTGACACAGAAAATAAAAGATCCCCTTTCTCAAATGACTGTTCTCCGCCGACAGCAGGAGCATGCTCATTCAGCCCACGTATGCAGCAATCGCAGCATATTTGGGTTCACATTAAACCTTTTCATCTTGATTATACGGCACGCTGTCGCATTTAGGGCTGCTGTGCAATGCTCTACGTGAGTTACTGCTGTGCTGAATCCCAGCAAGGGTACGGGGCTGGCAGGCTATGAACCTCTTCTGTGTGTGCAGGAGTCTGCTGTACAAAACAACTGGAGTGTAAATTACTGTCTTAGAGAAGCTAGTGCACTGCAGGGAGACGGCTGAAAGGAGCCTTGTCAGAGACCCCCAGGGGCACTCTCTAGGAAAATCCATTATGCTTTTATTTCTCGGACATCAGCATCCCATCAGGAGAAAGCCTTCTGATGTCAAGGCTGGCACTCCCCTTTGGGAAAAAGGATCTCTGCACACACACTCTCTGTCAGCCTCATCGTTTTCAAAACAAACTGAAAGAGGCAACCTTGCCTAGTTTTCCCTGCTCTGTGTTTGGCACTGAATTGGATAGAAGGGGATGATTTATCCTCTCTATGACAAATCACAGCCAGTCACTAGCAAGGATGCTCACTGAGTGTAAGGGGGGCCCTTTGGGAGTTGCCCAAGCAACAAAGTTACTCATCCTGAAGCCTTTAAGTTCTCAGACAACAATTTCCACAGTGCAAATGAAGACTAACCACTGTCAGTGTTATCTGTGAGAAAAAGATTTCACTGTTAGGGAAAAGTATCCTGCCTGCTCTCCAGAGGGACAAAGAACCAACCCACAGGGTGTGCCACCAGGCTAGGGTGCTGCAGGGCTGCCACGTGCCCAGCTCCAGTCCTTGTCAAGGGCTCACCCTGGGAGATGAGCAGGGCTGTGCTGAGCAGATTGCTCTGCGGGAGGAGCCGATGGAAGGGAAGCACAAGCACTAAACACTGTGAGTCCTAACTCTGCTACTTTGCCCAGATGGGATTTCTGGGGTGGGGAGGGGGAGAAGGGATGCAGATGGAAGAGCATCTTCGACCATTCCAAGTGTTAAAAATAAGTGAGATTTGTGCCTTGGGGCTTCAGCAGATTGAACACAGTGATTATAATACATTCTCCATAATTCTTCACCTGGGCTTATGCCTGAGAAGATCCTGACCCCTTCTTATGCCACACATTGCAATAGGATTGCCCAACCAAATGTTGAAAACATGTTTAGTGAACATCATTTCCATACACAAAACTAAAAATGTTCCCTCTCATGTCTATTCCTTCTAGTTTTTCAGCTGTTTAGAAATTTGCAGAAGATATAAATAAACTTTAAAAAAAAACCAACCCAGAACAAAACTAGGAGCATGAAAACAAGCACGAACACTGTGTAAATTCTCTAAACTACCTTCATAAAGATCAGCATATTGCTCTGAAAGATCCCCTCATCTCTCCAGCTGCAGATCATGCTGGAGGGTTCCCACAAGGCTGGTGATTGAGCAAAGCTGGATATGAGCTGGAGTGAGGAACACAGGCTGCCAAGCACAGGTAGGCACTACAGCAGAGCATCCATGACCCCAGGCTACACCTCCCGGGGCAATTTCTTTATCAGCCTCATTCAGCAAAGGCACCTAGGCTACACACATGTGTAGAGCTGCTCTGCATGGGTGCCATGCTCCATTGCCAGCTAACAACAGTATTTTAACTTATAACAATCACCATCTCTGCCCCACTGCACCCACAGGCTACCTCTCCAGCTGTTACAAATCAATGCAAACACATAGATTATTTTTAAATGCCAGAGGGATGTTTAGGCTATCTGAACTGTCTTTTTGTATGTATAAAGCAAGCTGTAGAATTAAAACCACCTACTTTAATGTGGAGCATTATTACATGTGTTGGACAGCCGTCATGTCACTCACTTCAATGGTGCTACACCAGCTCATGAAGGATGAAACAGTGCTCTGTACCCTGCAACAGCTTGAATCTGCTTCCTAGCACTGCTCTGCAGACTCAGCACAGCAAAGTCTCATCCCTGTAGATGCAGGGAAGAGGCAACAGCCAGCAGGGATTCAGTGACCCAGGGCAGAGTGATTGCTGCAGCAGCACATCTGCAGCGCATCATCTGCCCGTGCGTTCGCACACCAATACAAAGGAGAATGCTTCAGACACATGCAAGCTGCTTTAGTCACATAAGCAACCAAAAAACAGAGGGTTTGGAAAGCAAACCAGTGTACTCTGAAGGGGTGAAAGTTGATAAACATGTAAATTGCATTTTCTCACTGCCCTGAGGCAACAGGGTTTTGTTACCTGTTTTGGGATTGATTACAAAGAAGTTCTGGGGATTTCCACTTGTAATCCGGTAAGTCAGTTTTTCATTAGTGCTGGAATCAGGGTCCTGGGCTTGGATCTGAATGACAGATACATCCTTTGGGGAGTTTTCCATGACAACTGGGTAATAGATAGGCTCAGAGGTGAGAGGGGCATTGTCATTCATGTCCTCCACTTCAATGTAGACTTCAATTGTAGTGTAGAGTGGGACAACACCGTGATCGGTCGCATACACCGTCAACCAGTAGGATTTGGTTGTCTCCCGGTCAAGAATATCTGCTGTGTAGATAATTCCTGCAGAAAAACAGCAAGCAGAGGATGTCATGAATAGGATCAATAAAACATCACATCTATTTTCATTTGGCTGTACTGCAGAAGTGTGTTCAGCATATAACAAAGGCTCCACCCATAGAAAAATTCAAATTGTGCAACAAATGAAAACAGAAACCTGAGCTCAGGAATTGTTTTGTGAACCAAGCTCAACATCTCAATCCTTTGTCACAAGAAATTGAGTGGGAGGAAAGGTAAAAGGATGGCTCTTCATAAACGCCCTAATGCCACAGCCATTTCTTTGCTAGAACTGCAGCTGGCAGAGTAACAGAAGAAACACCCTCATTTTCTGCTTTGTGATGCAAACTTGTATAAACCTTGGTAGGGAGGGATACAACCACTGACAGTGAATTGCACCAAAACAGTGGCTTTTCTTTTCTAGTTTCTGCCTGTGCGCTTACAAAAGAAGAAAACCTAGGAGGCAGTTTAAAATTAATCCATCCAAGTTCAGAAAATAGACTGTAAATTTAAAATTGAGCTCACTTATTGCACAATGCCAAAATCCTGGATAACGAGCAATCAAAAGCTCACATAGTAGCCCTTAGACAATGAATATATCCTCATTTACCACAGAGGAAGGAAAGGCTTGGCCACTTTATCTACCAGTGTAAGAAAACTTCTGTTGGTTTTCCCCCTGGTCTTAGGACCAGGTGGAAATAAAAGAGGAAGTGTGTCTGTGTTTAACAGAGCCACAGAGAGAAATGGAAGTACCAGCCCTATGCCTTAACAGTCCTGCCTGAAATGCTTTAGAAAGCCATCCTCCTACTGACATGAACAGCTGGTTTGTATCTGGTTGGAACAAGATGACCTTTCAGGTCCCCTCTAAACCAAACCATTCTGTGATTCTATAGTAAAGCAGAAACTCTGCCACTCTAAGACTTGCTTGTATTGGCACAGTTCAAACCTTCAGTGGCTTAAGCACTGACCATGAGTGCACAGAGGACTGAATACATCAGTACCACACACAAAATCACACCAGCATCAAAATAAACAAATACACTTCCTCACCACTTCTATGACACATATATAAAAAAAACATTTTCATCTTCTAATATATCATTGTTAAATCTTGAGAGACACACTAATGTGGTGGATCTCAAGCTTGAGAAATAGTCAAAAGGACAGCTCGCAAACCATCAAATCATGTCATTAGTGGATGGAAAATGGTGGAGAAATTGCAGGGCAAAACAGGAACACAAGAAACCTGAATTTAATCTCAGATGTGTTTGATGCTATTTGAAACAAAATTATCAGATAATCATTGACAACAGAGCTGCTCTAAGGTCAGAACTAACAAAAGTGTCTTTTTGGCTTTTGTTTTTGTTTTTATTTTTAAGGCTCCAACTGAACTGCTTCCATGACAGCTTGCAGTCTTAGAAATGTTTTCAAGGTAGCACAGAACCCAACAACACAGTCACAGAGATGCCACATGTATTTGCTCTTGTCTTCTAAGATTTTTTTTTTTTTTTAATACTGCAATTTTATTTTCAAGTTTTGGATTTTTATGTCTTTTAATGCTAGTTTGAACTGACAAGTATTCTCCTAACATTTGATCAGCCATTTAAGAGAGGAAGGGGAAAGGAGCAGCCCTGATTCTGATCATGTACGGGCTTAGGTTGTTCTGTGGTAACCTCAGATCCATGTCCTTCTTCCTCAGATGTATTATTCACCCATTGCAGGTGAGCAGGGCAGCACTGGAGGACAAAGGCAGAGGGTATTCTAAATATTCTTGTTGGCAGCAGCCTGTGCTATGTAATGAGTTTCTGTAGAAACATGGGTGAAATATATGGTGAACTGTGATGATAAAAGCCTGCAAGTCCAGAAGAGAAATAACACTGCAGGGATGAGAGGAGCCCATAACAACCCATAGAAATAAATAAATAAAATAAATCCACATAGGAAAGAACGAGGGAAAAAAGATGAATATTAGTGATACTAGAGATGATGATTTATTCAGAAGACAAGAAGAATTATGTTACATCTTTAAACAAATTTTGAAATAAATAGGGTTCTCCCCCAGTGAGAGCACAGAAGGTTTTAGCAGATTACCCTATGTTTATGAAGCTGAATTTCACCGATACTGAGGTGATAATAAATCTATCTTCTGAGTCATTCCTTCATTTTATAACTCCTGGCAACAGTTACTTTTCACTTCTGTATTTCAGAATGGAAGGATCATTGAACAAGCATTAGCTACTGCCAACAGGTCTGCTACACTGGCTTTTACTTTTACTTTTGATTTATTAAAAGGTCGCAGACACAATTAATTCCTTTTCCTCAATAAGTCTTGTCATTTCACCTGTCAACATCATACAGAAGCTTGATAAATAAAAAGGCTTTTGTTCACTTTCAGGTTTTCCACATGGAAATCCTTCCATCATCCTGGGAATACCTTCGACCATGCTCTTGAATGTTTGCACAAAATGCCTCCTTGCTGTACACCCACATATGGGTACCCACAGGAATACACAAGCTGCCCAAATATTTAATGGATCTCTCCACACAGGTGTGGATGACATCCTTCCACAGGGAAGTCAAATGCCAGCTTCATATGAGGTGTTAACCCTTGAGATTAATGATTATATTTGGTCATCAACACTTTTTCTTCATCACTATGGCATGAATGCAAAGAGGCTGACAGCTGACATTAGAAGCTGCAAAATACCCCCTAGGGATAGGGAGATAGGCTCTCACTCACTTTAGCTGAGAGAAAGGAGGGGATATCCTTGGATAAAAATCACGATAAATTCGGAAAACACATCACTTCAAAGCTCATAGATATTAACAGATACTACAGAAAGACAGAATTTGGTTTTCAGGACCAGGAGAGCAGAAGGAAGCAGCTCTTTGGGAGCAGCTCTAAGGGCTTTTCTTGGATGGATTTTGTGGTGAAATCTTTCCAGCTGCTTGCTAATTAAAAGAGAAATGTGAACAAAATAATGATGCCTGAACTAAGCAAATCAAGAAGAAACACCAGCCAGCAGAAATCATGAAAATTTCAAAGGTACTAAAACCCAAAAAGTTCCAAGATTTTGCAGACACATTTCTGAACGAGACAGATAAAACAGATGTTCTCATCCACTGGGATGCTACACCATGGAGGCACTACCACGTTTTTACATGAGACAGCTGAAATCCAACCACACATCTGTGAGCCAGCTCTTTATGTTGCCCTTGGCTGGATTTTGCAGTATCCCTGAAGGCCTGGAGCCAGCACTACCTGCAGCCCAGAGCAGCCTCGGAAATAAAGCCAGCCAACAATCCAAAAAGCAGTGCCACTGATATGCCTGCCACTGCATTCCTCCAAGTACATATGCCCCATGCAATTTGCCAAACACCACGTGCATTATAAACACTGTAAGTGAAAAATAACAACAGAGTGCATTAGTTGCTGATTAAAATCCTCACATTTATATGTAAATTAAGCACAGCCTTTGGGCTGGCAATGTGCCAGCAATGCGAAGGTGGTGTGGCTTGTTTCTCTTTAAGACTTGTTTTCCCTCTTTCCTTGGGAAAGAGGGAAAAAATTGGGATAATGTTTTCTGTATGGCTCTGCAATTGGACACAATGAGACACAGCATTATGAAGGATGAAGGTTAAAAAAAAAAACAACAAACCAACAAAAAACCAATAAAAGTGGATGAAGAATCAGCTGGATTTTCCTCTTTCCTCTCCCACTGATTTGCTGTACATCTGTCACCAAATCACTTCAAATGATGTGGTCCACCCAAAAAATATCTGAAAGTCATGTATTTACTATCATGATGAGAAACCTGAGAGGCTCTTAAAACAAAAAGGGATTGGAGAAAAGTATTATTTCCTTCATCACCTCTTTTTTGCCCCCCATTTGTTTACTTTACATATTTGACAGTACTGTGTATATAGGTAGTGTGATGGATGGACCTGCCACAGCTCTTCAAGAGAATGTTTACTGGAGCTGTCAGCCTGGCTGTTTACATAGGTGCCCATCGCCATGGATATCTGCTACACACATACGTTCCTCCTAAAAGTCAGATCATCCTTCATGAATACCCTCAATAGCACAAACATTGAAAGGAGTTCAATTCTGTTTAGTTTTTTCAAGGCAAGATTAAAAGACAACTTGGTGGTCTGTAAGAAGCTGTGCATGGAAAAGTCAAAAGAGAGTAACAAAGCTCTTTAATCTAGCTGAGAAAAGCAAACTGAGGTCTGATGGTTGGAAGTCAATGGCAGAAAAAGGAGAGTGCAAATATTCAAAAAGAAGGATATCTGGCAGGAGCAACTGCTTGTCAGGGACAGGCCAGAATCTCCCATCATTTGGCACCTTGATACTGAGACAACACAATAGAACCTATTCTTCTACCCAAGTTATTGGCTTAGCTGCAGAAACTAATATAGAATGTGATTTTGCTGAGTGACTCAGTAGCCCACATTATAAAAGTTGCCAGTAGAAGTAGCCATACCCTCAGCAAATAATGAACAAGATACAGGGAAAGAAGATTGACTAGGAAGTATCTGCTACTCTTCCAAAAATTATCACACAGAAATGCCACATAAAAATACTTAGTTCTCTCCTTTTCAAAATACTGCAGTGGTTTTGCAGGGGGACATATTTCATCAGCTATCCATTGAGAAGTCTCAGGAATATGAGCTAATTGCACAAATGTGGGACTTTCCCCCAGACTGGGAAATTAGGAAAGATTAGGTAAGGTGAAAGGCTCACTCATTTCCAGAGTCTGACCCAGAAGTGGCCATAGAGGTGGGCAGGAGGAGTGGGAGGCAGCAAAGGCAGAACATGGCCTCATCACAAGCTGCAGCACAGAACGGTAGCCACATGACAGTAACACACTCCCAGATGCTCCCAGCTACCAGAGTGCAACATGCCCATTGCCACCAAAGCCAGTTCCTTGCTAATGCAAATGCAAGGTTTAGTGGTTAAAGTCACTATTAAAATATATAACCTTCAGGGTGACTGAAGTTCTGAGGGTAGTGCATGCATTTTCCTGACTCCAGACTCCAGGACACCAGTAAGCTCACTCACTATGTCCAAGGGCCACGTTACCTTCTGCCATGAAATGCTAGAAAAACACACTTCCAGAGCCCCCATCTGCCTCTCCCTCCTCCAGCTTCCAAACAAAGGGGCTCAGTGCAAACCAGCTACAAAGCAGAAGCTAGTTTGTCCCCAAATTAAAATGACAGAAATGAGGCTGTCAGGAATGCCGATTAACAGTGAAGCACTCAGGGCTGTTACATCCCTCAAAGGAAGAAAAAGAAAAATCACTGATTCTAAAATGCTACTAATTATTCATGATCCTTTATCAAAGACTCTCTGAGTCTCCTGGCAGTAAACACAACACCTTGGTTGTCACCGAGCTGTCAGCCAAAGGTCCTCGTTTACATTGCCTTGCTGGGAAAAAAGTAATAAATAAAAGTAGCTTGAGAAGCAAACAGCTGAATAATGAGTTTTTAATTTTTTTTTTTCCTGTCTAAAATACAGAAGAACTTGCATACCTCATCTGGCTGCACCAAGATGAAGGCTTTACATCTGCCTACCTGTGCTCCTACCCCCAAGATCTGGCTGGATCCTTCCCCCACACACTGGTGCACAGGGGAGCCATGGAAAGATTTCTGAGTGTAAATGCAAATGTCAGAGAAAATTCAGATTCCTTGCATTGAGCAGATACATGATTTTTGGAGATCTATTGCAGGAAGGAAAAGTTTAAAAAATGTTGCAAGCCCATTACTTCCCAAACCAGAATGCAAGATCAACCACAATGCCATGATTTGTAGAAATGAATTTCATACACAATTAAGAAAGAATATTTATGATTTCAAGAAAACTAACATTATACCTAACCCTTTTTTTTTTTTAATTTAGGTCCTTCACATAGAACAGTTCTGTCGCATAAAGTAGAGTGCATATATCTTTTGCGAGGTATTTTATTCATTATTTCCATTAAAGGGTAAATGATAAATATAACCCAAAGGATTAAACTGTTTCAGCATAAGGAAGACATGAACCTGAGCACCAGTGCCAGACCAATTCAGCACAATGGGGCCACCGAAGCCAGTGGGAATCAGAATAAGCCATAGATGATATTCACCCCTTTTTAAAGTCTTCTCAAGGCATGAATAAGCAGGGTCAGTTGTGAATGCGGGCAGTGGTATCACCTCAGCCACAAACTCAACCCGAGCATGAAGCAGACCCTTCGCTCATCTCCCCCACCGCTCGCAGCCGGCAGCTTTGAAAATCTGCCTCCTTACTCTGGTGATTAAACGCTATTTCAACACCCTCATTTAAGGCCCCCCACTGTGCAAAGTGTGCCCTCCTGTTTTTATTTTATTGCACAAATTTTGTAGGCTTTACTGCATATTAAAACACAAACTCAATTCCTACTGAAGCAAGAAGAAAAATCTCCACTGACTTAAATGGAGATTAGATCATGCCCAGGAACGAGTCCAAAAGCAATATTAACTTTGTGAGTCTATACATACCTACAACTTCCTAATATTCTTATGTCTGGTTCAAATACAAAACATATACCATAAACCACTCTTGTCAGACAACAAAAGACAGGTTACACTCCTGTCTAGGGTTTAACTTCTGATTTTCACTTTTTTACTGTTTTGGACGGACAAATTTACTGTTACCTCAAAGTGTAGTTTCTGTAGTGAATATCATATCTGAGTTCCCTGAGCAGTAAAAGAGAATTAGAAAGCCAATCCTCAGCAACACTATTTATTTCCAAATACACTGATTTAGTCTGCAAATAAACCTTTTACCATGGTATTACACACAAGATCATGACCATCACAACCAGCCAGGATTGTGGCAAGAGCATTCACCACGTTAATACATGTAAAATATATCTGCACGCAATAGAAAAGTAGGCAAATAATGTGCAGTTTACAACTCTTGCTGGACATGACATGCCACCACCTGCTTCAGAGGTAAGTTCAAGTTGCTGGCCCTTCCCAAAGAAGGGAGCACTGCTGCTTCTGTGGGCACAGCACCAGTGCACAGGGGGGCTGTAAACCACTCCTGCTCATGGGGGAACCCACCACCAGGCAATGCTTTAGACCAAACATGGCCAGCAGGGTTGAAATCCAGCTCAGGTACATATGGAAACCCCCAACTTTCTAACAGTTGGAGCTGATTTTTTTCCCAACTTTAATGATTCTGTGATTTCACTGAGGTGGGTGTTGGGCTGGCCAGCAGCCCAGCCAGAGACAGGGACACTTGTGTGACTTAAACGCAAAGTGCAGCTGCAGTTGTGTTCCTTCAGAGCCATTAAATCAGGTACAGCCCTTCAGCACAGCTTACACAGGCATGACCTCAACACCAGGCTGGAGAGGATGTCCTGCCTGAGCAGGAATCCTGGCCAACCACACCTCAGGCTGCAAAACATAAAAAAATATAAAAAATTAAAATGTATAATAATTTTTAAATAATCATATATGAATATATTAATATTTATGAATGCATTAGTATTTATATTATATCTATCTCTCTATTTATACAGGAATTATGTGATTCCAAGGGTGAATGTTGCATACTGAATTGGCAGTGCCCACCATAAGGACTGAGTTTTCTCCAGCGTCAGATCACACCTCCCCAGGTGTCCCAAGGCTGACACCAGGGCTGGGGGAACTGCTGCCACGAGGGCAAACTTCCCTGTGAAGCAGCATCTTAATGGCACCGAAATAGAGGCACAGCTCAGATTGGGTGCTTGACCTTCCAAGGTATTTATATTTGGAGTTTTGAGGAGAGTTTCTTCCCTCTTTACCTTGAAATGACTTAAATTCAATGCTGAGTTCCTTTGCTTGCTTTATTTGAGGCCAGGGAGGAGGCTTACAACTTCACATCAAAATGAGCTATCACTTAAATATGACATCTTCAAGGTCACTTACACATCAATTTCAGAGCAATTTTCCAAACATATCATCAAGACACTGAACCAGAGGCTTAGTCAAATAAATTCTCTATCTTCTTCCACTTATGAATTAAGTGAAATAAAATGTGCCAACATTTTTACCTGACTAGGCTTTATTACCATTTTTGTATCTTCCATCACATCCCCCTACTTATTTAAGAAATATCCATATTCATCTTGCTTTAATATCTTTTTCCTAGGGAAAAAATAACAAAAAATCTTATATGGATAAACAAAAATTACAGAGTGGACAACTCTGGAAGAAACAAACTGCCTTCAAAAGCACAAATACAGCAAAGGAACCTCTCATTTATGAATAACCTCTGTCAAAGCTGAACACACTCCATCACTGCCAGACAATGCAATAAAACTCAGCAGTAAAACCAGGCTGAGAGAAGTCATGAAGCCCCACTGAAGACTAAACTGCTGCCACGTCTCATTCCCTGCTTGCTTCAAGGGTTGAGAACAATGGGGCAAACCATGATGCTGCTCTGACAAAAGGGATTTGTTCCCACTCCGCAGGGTTTGAGCCATATTGTTCAACTTTTAGGAATCTGGGCTGCTATTGGCAACTCTTTGGTGGTAGTAGATCCACCTTTGTCTTCGGTCTCAGAGGCACAACAAAATACAATGCCCATGTACTGAGTGAACTTTGTGCTGTTCCCTGGATATGCACAGGCTCAACTTTTGAGCTGAAGTGGCAAGAAAAACAAACAAAAAGCGTAATTTTGTGGCTGTGGCAGGTGTCATATAAAATTCAGATACCTCAAACTTTCACAAAATCTTGCAAGAAGACCTACTGTGGAAATACATTCTTAATGTAACTCAGAAGCTGATGGTATAATTTCTCTCTCCTGACTGCATTTTTTTTTCTTTTTTTTTTTTTTTAAAGCACTTGTGGGTACTGCATTTCTAGCCACACATGAATTAGAAACTGGGAGCTCACTTCATTATTATAGCCTCTCCGTATGTAATTTTTTCCCCTGGGTCTGTTTGTCCCTATAGCAAATGACAAGTTCTGCCTTATTTTCTGAGCACTTTTGGGCTTTCAAAACCTTTGCATCCCTTGTGCCCACTTCCACAGCCTTCCCAACCAAACCAAATGTGGGAATGGTACCAGCAGAAATCCTCACCAAGGATGAAAGCTGTTAAGTCTCAATAATAATCTTTTTGAATGGAGGCATTTTTTTCTCAAAGGGTCTGGCTAATGCCCAGAGTAACCCAGATTTTTCACACATCCTCTTTAGTAGATTAATAAAGAGATCAAAGTCTGACCCATGTGTCCTCTGCCTGGAGGACTGGGAAGCTATTTTAAAAAGAAGGGTTTGCTCCTGGTTATTTCAGAAATAAGATCATAAGTGCAGCAAAGCTGAAGCAGAAAGAAAGGAAGGAGAAAAAAGGCAAAGGATGCTCAAAAGGATTCTGATAAAAGCCCTAGAAAGGAACTTCTGTACAGGATCCTCTTCCTTTACACAAAGATCTGCATCTTTTGTACTGCCTACAGTACAAGATATTGCTTTGGGAGCTCTTCTGCAGAATCTGTGCCAAACTGCTTCAGGAGCTTTGTACCAGTGGTGAGGGAGGTGGAGTGAAGCAGAGGCAGCTCTGCAGGGGAGCCTGGTTGCTGGGGAAGGCTGCCCTGGAGAGCAAGTGATCCTGCATACTGAGCAGTGCTGGCCCAGGATGGTTGGCCAGAGCAGACAAGGAAGTATTGCAATATTCCAGCTAGGAAATGTCTTTCCCTTTTCAGTAATATACATTATACTGAAAACAGAGTATGTCTGTTTTACTGGGAAAAGTCATCTTCCCACTCACTCCCCCACTCTGTCCTTCTCACTTGTTTCTTTTGGCCCACAGCAAATGACCAATCCTATGAAAAAAGTAGTAACATTACCCTGGAATCTGCCTTCATCTCTCTATCCAAACATTAACCCAGAGGAGCAGTCAAAAAGGAGAGAAAGAGTACCACTGAAATAGCTTAATAGCCATGCTGCCTGAACATGAACACAGCAGGAAAGAGGAGTGTGATGCACAAAGTCAGCGCAGGAGCATGTTTTAACCTGTCCATGTTTCCTTTTCTCAGACATATCATGGAGTACTCCAGACTCTGGAGTCTGTTTTGCAAAGCATGTCAAAAACTGGAGAAGAGGAACAAAAAAAAAAGGCTCCAAAAGCAGTCTGAGGAGCAGAGACAATGATTTACAGTAAGGGAGTTTAAGATTTCAATCTACTAAGCTTATTAAAAAGAAGATGAAGAGGCAACTTGATTAGAAAAATCCATGTAAGGTTCATGGGGAAATATTACTGGGAAGCAAAGCGCTCTTTAATCTAACAAAATAAGGTGGAGCAGCATCTAATGATTGGAAACTGAAGCCAGGAAAAATAAAATTAGCAATCAGCTTGATACTCTTTTTTTTTTTTTTTTTTTTAAGCGGATGATTAATTCCTGGAATAATCTCAGACATCTGCAAATGAGAGCTACAAACTGTTGAGGAAGAAACATTTCATGGCAAATGTATCCTATGGTTTAGTTAGAGAAGGATCATTTAGTAAAGATGTATCAAAGTGATATATAATACACAGAGATATAAAAGGCATGAGATGAAATTATCTGGTTTTTCTCTGGTTTTAAGCACTACAGGTCTGTGAACACTGTCCAGCTGTTTTCTCCAAGGAGCTTGGTAAAGAAGAAGTTCACTGGGTGATGCTGGGCTGCTGCAGTGCTCCCAACATGCTCAGCTCCACGCTCACGGTCATTTTATGCAGTCCCAACAAAGAAGCAACAGCTTCATTGCCAACGCCAAAAAAAGAAGCTCCCAGTATCTACTTGCTTCACGTATGAGGGTATGCAAGAAACTAAAGAGCCTGTTCTAGAAACGTGCATCAGAAGCAGCACAAGTGCTGGATGCGACCACTGGTGAGCCTGGAGCAATGCTCACTGCTCCTGTCTGGGCAGGTGGGAGGCACTGCAGGGACAGCAGACAGCGAACAGCTTGACCTCAGATTAGAAGATGCTCTCAGAGAAGCAACTTTGTGGCTTTATGAGAACAATCAATTATCTCTTTGTTTCTCTGAGTGAAATTTCCAGCGGTAAGGGCAGTATATACTTCATCAATATTGTAGCAGAACATTTCTGTTTTGCAAAGAAGACACTTTGCATTTCACTGTGAAATGCAGAATGGATGCATTGACATCTAAAGTTTTATCTAGACCCATTTTCAGGGCTTTTCTCAGGTCCATAAAATGAACGTTTTTCCTCTGTATCACACTGGTTTTGTATAGCAGGTGCCAAGGTACTCCAAGGTAAGCATGTAAAAAAAAAAAAAACCAAAAAACAACAACAACAACAAAAAACTTGTTTTGGATTAGTACTATTGCTTTAAATTTCCCAGAAGCAAAACATTTCAGTTTTTCATAAGTATGCTTCTAGGTGTACTCTATCTTCTCTTCTCTAGAGAGCCTGAGCAAAAGACTCACCACATTTCATCCTTCTTATCCAGGGCATATAAAAACACCTCAAGCTGTTGCTTCTGCCCTGGGCAGAAAATTCAGTGATTGCAGCAGAAAAAAAATTCAAGAGGGTTGCCTGGAGGCCAAAGTTTTGCTCAGATCACCTGCTGACATTGAGAAGATTAGAAGCATTTCTTTTGTTTGCTTCAGAAAGGACAGGTGATCTGTTTCCCTTGTTGAACATACCACACTGTCTCAGGTAGCACTTCTGGAAGCACACAAGAATGGTTTAACACCCCAGACCTATTTCACTAATGGGAAATTAACCTCCATAAAGCAGTCCCCATGAGATACCTCTCGCATAGATGCTGCAGGGAGACCACACTAGTGTCACGTTTTCACTCACACTATCATTCTGGATTTAACCAAGTAGAGCCACAATCCCCTGTGGATAGCTGAAAAGCTGATACCCACCAATTCATACCAAAACCCACCTTCCTTAAAAGCCTGTGGGGTTTGTTTTGTTGGGTTTTTTTCCCACATGTTCTTATTTTGTGTGGGGATGGCACGATGTCCCCTCAACTCCCTTGAAGCTGTTTCCCAGTAATTACCCCACCAGCATACACCTTTCACCAAAAACTCCCACTAGCCTTCAGAGATTTCTCACAATTAAGCTGACTCTCTCTTAGGATAGAATAAATATCCACAAAAATTGCCAAGTGCAACCCCAGATGCTTCTAAGCATCTTTCACATGGTAAAGTCTTAGAGACAGCTACAAGATTTGTATGGAAGGCACCTCACCTCTGTGACTGCAAAAAGTGAAGTAACTAGGATTCATTTCCATGTTGGATTTTTTTCAAATCCCCTTGAGCAACCTTGCGGTACCTCCACAGGAAAAACTGCACGTGATCATTGAGATAGTCAGAAGTTTAATTTTCTACCTTTCATACAGAAAATGGAGCTGGGGTTATAACATCAAACCTAGTGCAGACCATGCACAAGCAGACCATATTATACTTCTGCTTCACTCTCTATACTCTGTGTGATAATAAATCCAAGGTTCAAAGAGTACATGGGATTATGCCGGAGTATACTGGCGGAAAGCACCAGTTTTTAATCTTGGATAAGAACTAGTCTTATCTTCAAAAATCTTCCACAGGTAGGATATTCTTCTTTGGACAAGGGAACAGAAGGGAGAAGAAAGCTGAGATCCACAAGGGACTGTGGCAAATGAGAGCCATACTGTAAAAGCCTTGACCCAGACAACTCTATCGTGATTACTGGGAACAGTGCCAGTGACTCTGTGGGTGCTTCCTTTTGGCTCTAATGAGAGAAAAGCAAATAAATGTGCTCTGGCTGCTGCACTCCAATGTATAACCTTTCATGTAAGACATGAAGGTCAGCCCTTATCCCACTTCTAGAGTCTTCCAAAGTCATGGCACCTCCCACCAGCTTTACCTGCTCATGGTTCCAGGAGTTACGGCTCTACTCACGTCACTGGGAAGCAAAGTGGGCAGCCTGGCACTAAAGGAGTGCCGAGACCTCAGCATCCACTCAGATGTGCCCTTGCTATTCAGGGCAAGGCTCAAATGCAGTCTGTACGAGTAAGTATTGCCTTCCCCAGGTGGTGTATATG
Source organism: Cettia cetti (assembly GCA_013401135.1). Classification (NCBI taxonomy): domain Eukaryota; kingdom Metazoa; phylum Chordata; class Aves; order Passeriformes; family Sylviidae; genus Cettia; species Cettia cetti. The sequence continues at coordinate 74,656 of VZUI01031676.1, forward strand.
TACATGCACATAAACTGCAGCAGCTCAATTTTAAAGTGTTTTATGATGAGGCAAACTAAGCTCCCTAAAGAGACAGGAAAAGTGAGCGTCCTGATAAAGTAAATAATGAAATGTTGCAGTACCAATATACACTGTGTGATCCCTTGAGGGAAAACAGAAGCATGAGCCCTAATGAAATAAGACACAGAAAATAAAGGCTTTGCTGTGGACACAACACTTAAGTGTTCATTACACACCACAGTGCCTTCTTTCACTTTATCACATTTAATCATCATGATGAAATGCTGTATATATATACAGACAGGTATGACACGAAAATACACACTCACAGACCCACATATTCCAAAAGGAAGAGGGGAAAAGGAAAGATGATTAAAGTTCTTTTCTGTAAATGGCCAGACATAAATGCATAGGATACCTTCTCTGCATGGATTGCCTTGCAAATCTATCACTGTATGCAGTTAAATCGATCACTGTAAGCTTTCATAAACAGTTAGCATTTGAATCTGATTTGTGAGTAATTCAACTTTTAAAAATATACTTCTATTTTATGCTTTAAGCTCTTAAATACTCAGTAATACCAGTGTTGGCTTTGCCCAGAGCTAATTGATAGGCTGCACTTACGAAAAGTCTATTTACCTATTTATACACCATTCTGAAATGGAGATTATATTTTCACTATTTGAAATGCATCAGTTTGAGCAAATCATAAAACAGAATGTAATTATTTATTTATAATGCAACTTTGCTGACTGTGAAAGCAATAAAACCTATCAAACAAAACCCAGGAAATTATCCCTGATCCAAGAGCGGAAGCATGGCTCCCTCTAATTGAGTTTCCTTTGCTCTTATCTTCTCAAGATCCTTTAGATTGTTTTCCAATTTTCATTTCCATTTCTTCCATTAAATGCTTCTAACCCATGACCTCCATTTACTGCCATCCATTTATCTTCCATTCTTAATTGAGATGTAACATGTCCACTTGTCCAGCACTGAGCAGTAAAACTCTGACAGCATGCTTGATAGCTTACTGGCTTCTTCAGGAAAGGTTACTTGGGAAAGTGCAGTTCAAAACTTGATTCTTGAACAGGTAAGTCTGTTCCATTAAACTTGAGTTTACCTTATAAACATACTGTGGAGAGGACCAAAACCCCGATAAAAAATAATAATAACTTTGGTTTTATTTGCTTTTACTGCTACAGGATGGAATTATATTTGTCTTGACCCTGGGAGGGTACAGGGTAACAGGGCCAGTGGGAAAAAAACATATAAAGCAGCTTTCAGCAGTCAGTCATTCTTTACTTTCAGTTTTAAATGTGATGGTTTGGAATCAAACTCTCTCCCTCAAGACCCAGGGTACAGGAATTTTTGAAGGATGGCATTCTTTAGAAAATAGTTAGACTTTATACAACATCACTTCAGAAGCTCTTGGCAAACATTAATAAACTACCAGTAGCCAGGTGTTTATGCACCTATTTAACAGAGGGGCAAGCCCAGCGTCAGTGAGAAATTCAACAGAAGGGAAAGAGTAAAGCTCCAGCTACCAAGCAGTCACCATAATCTCACAGAGCAAAGCTAAAGCAGGAGAGAACCAAACAGCCATATCTTCGCCTCTTGGAGCAGTAAAGTAAAATTAATACAGCACCCTGGGCTACTATTGAATTGTAAAATGCAAGAAAACATACTGTGGTCAGGCATTCAACCTCTCTAAATAAATAAATTAATCACTTCATACTTACTCCAAACGATTAACTGCAAACATCACTGATACTCAGTAAAACATAGATTTGCTGAAATCCTGAAGGTGAACAAGAGGAAAATTTGCCATTCAAAACCATCATACTAGGGACTAGGCTAGAAAGCTCCCTAGCTAAAATGCCTGAGTGGAGCACACTCCTACTTTATACTCCAGGAGTGTGAACTGCAAATGGTGCTGACATACCCAGATGTCTTCAATTCCAGGTCAATGCTTGGTACTGACAGACGGATACTGGTGCCAGCCAGGCCAGGAGCAGGCTAACTGGACAGCACTGGGCTGGCTGTGCCCCAAGGCTGCCCAGCAGCAGCACAGCCACGCTACTGTGTGAGTGAGTGCCAAGCATCTCCCCAGACACTTCCAGGGTCAGTACAAAGTTGAAAAAGATATCTAATGAGGTTGCAGCATTTCAAGGAATGTCTAGAGGCAGTCAGGGGCAAGAAATATGGGCTGCTCTTACTTTTTGAAACAATGTGACAGGCAAACCTTCTCTTCTCTGTTTTGCAATAGTCTCCCAAAACAGAACCAAGGAGTATTTTGCTATGTACAGGTGCCATTTCCACAGAGAACAACAATCAGGTATCTATATGGCTCCCAGCTGAGCAGAATATTAAACTTTATATTACAACCATTTATAAGATGCACAGTATGCTGAAATTACTGCTGCTGCCTCCCTGTATCTGGTTGTGGGATGGCCACAATGAATCCTACCTCAAGACTATGTCACCCACTGCCTGTATGCCCAAGGGGATGCTCAAAAGCTTATGTCTGAATAGCTGCTGCCACAGGAACAAGCTGGTTGGAAGGATCTTTGTTAACTGGAACTGTGACCATGCCATTGATCGGCAGCACAGACTTTCCTTTCATCTCAATTTGTAATACCAAAAAGAACTGTGGTATCAAGGTTTCTGATCCCGAACGCTGCCAGAGAAGATCCTGGGAGGACACAAAAGAATTATTCTGGCTGGTCAGTAAGTTCTAAGAAATGCGCTGGGGCACGCAAAGCAAGCTCTGAAGGAATGTTCCTTGCAAGGGACTTGAAGGCACAACTTGGAAGTAAAGCAGGGGCCGAGAATGAGGAGAGAGTGTGGATGTTCATTGTAGAAGGCACCACTTTGAGGACGAAATGAGAGGGGAAGCAGCAATGGTATTGCGAGGACATTGGCATTCCCAGCATGAGCGTGCCTCTACTCACTCACAACCATACAAGCATCTGGTGCCACCTAATTAAAACACCAGTTCCAGGACGAGACATCCAGCATCATGAATCAAATGGAACATCTGCTAATTCTTACAACAGCCAGACAAAACAAGCCTGAAAAAGGCAAAACAAACACGCACACACACTACTAACTTTGGCACTGACATCCCCCCTGAACATAAGAACCGTTCAAAATTCCCACATTATTAACCAGTGCATCTTCAGTTCAACTGATTGCGCAAATTTACTACAACACATGTTCAGCTGCTCAGTGGGAAAAACTGGATCAAGTTTTACAAAAGTGGGCAAACGCCTCACCGCACAGCACTGCTCTGCAGAGGGGAAGCCTCCCTCGAGCTCGTGCATGCTAATGGTGCAGGCTATTAACTCAGGTGATTAAAGGACTGGGGACTGCAGAAATCTCAATACATGGATAGCCTATTATAGCACAGTGCAGGGAGTGTTTTCCCCAGTGACAAACAGATGCTTTGTTTTTATTTCTGCTATAAATAATTCCAGGGGTTTTTAATAGGTATACATAATCAGGCATTTACATGGTTTCCAGCAGAGAAGCAATATTAAGCTACTACGTTACAGCCATTCATAAACTGAATACAATGCTGAAATTACTTTTTATTGTCATTATTATCCAACAATCTCTACAAAATGCGTTGTTACCGCAGCAGTAAAATGATTAGATTCTGAGAATTGCTGCCAGTCTGTAAGTAACACCATGGAGGTGAACCCTTAGCAAAAGCAAGTATTTAAGAACTTCTGATGGTCCCATTTTCTGAACACTGTGGGCTCCTGAAAACAGAGCAGGGACACAGTTCATGGACTCAGTTCTGTCATCTTTTACACCATTTTTTACACCAGCAACACTTCATGTAACTGGTTTAACCCTACCAGTAACCTGCATGTGTGTGATGATATTTCTTGAAGTGCTTCACTTCAATACTAAAATTAATCTTAGTGACAATTTTGTTTATCTTTGCCTTCCCTCTTGCACAAACTTGTTGTCCATCTTCCTTGGAACTTGTCTTTTCTCCTAATTCTCTACTGTAAGATTTTGCAAGCATAGGCTGTGTTTAACCTGAATGAACCCTCTAGAATATAACCTCACCTCTGTGCCCTGTTGCTGATTTTCAAGCAGCATTTTATATGACCAAAATAATCAGAAACTAAGTGAAAGGACAAAAGACATTCTACATCAACTCCAGAGATCATTGAGCCAATCCAGCACTAAGGGTGGAGATACTCAAAAGCATCTGGAAATGCTGCAGAAGGAAAATACTGCAGTAACCCTTAATGACCTATTTATTCTCAGTCAAAGAGAAAGAGTCAGGTTTTGCTTCCCCCCCACACCCCCATGATGAAAGAAATAGGAATTTCATGAAGGGATAATACACAAGCTGATTGCAGCAACTTGCAAATAAACTAGCAGGGGGTATCTGGAAATAGACAGCAATTTTCATCCCAACCGGAATGGAAATTTTCATGTTAAAGGGTATTATCTCTGATCAGCCAGGATGGAGGAGGAAGCTGGTGCAATAAAAAATGTGAAATTTTTAAGTGATCAGGACCAGGAAGAGAGAAGGGAAGCAACTGAGGCTGCAGCCTCGCTAAGAGCTAAGATGAGGGGGATATGGAGAAGATGCAGCTGCCAAGGCAGTCTCTGAACAACACACTTCAGAGATAAGAGACACCAGCCATTCTTTGGAGTAATTGTAGCTGCCAAGAGCTATTGAGAAAAGAGTGAATTGAAGGGGATAGAGAGGTCAACTGCAGTGAATATGAAAACAAGTCAAGGCCAAGGACAGGCATGACGCTTTGGGATTTGGCCAGGAGGTGATAATTTGTGGGTTTAGTCAACTGCAATCTCAGCGGAGTAGAGAGGGCAAAAACTCTGAAAGAGAGAGTTGGCAGTGGGAAGATGAAGGCAGCCAGAATACAGAGGAGCAATAAGGAGCTTGGACAGGAGAGAAAGGCGAAGGGGCGCCTGGCAGCAGCAGATATGCTTGGAGAATTGTGGGGTTTTCCCTGTGCAGAGACACAAAGGTGGAACTGAAAGTTGAAGGGATGCCAAGAAAGAAAATAGGGTTAAGTGAGATGGCACGAATAACAGTGAACAAAGGTCACTAGGGATTGAAGGAGAAGCAAGTCAAAAGCAGAAAGAATGAGGTTTGTCCATCGTGGGTCTCACATGAAAGAGCTAAAAAAATGGATTTCTATCCCAAAGCACCAGCGGTCGCTGCTCCGTGGCCACAAGGAAGAGCTGTGCCCTCCCCCTGCATCTTCCTCAGCTGGTCCTCTGAGGCTCATGTGTGCCCGCAGTTTAGGAAAAGGGGTACCAGAATCTCTCAAAGAGAAACGGCATCCTTTCACATCTTCTGGTTTAAAATATAAACTAGATTTATGTAGCATCTGGCTTAAACAAGGTACAGTATATTCTTCTCTCCCTAGCCCTTCTAGTTTAAGCTCTATCAGGCTATAAGAAGCAATGACTTTGATTTGCTTTCATCTGCACTTACCACACTCATAGCAGTGTAACACGTACCACTCCCGAGAAGTATATTTACCTCATTTTCCATTAAGACCACAGCAATAACCTCTAAGCAAATGTTGCATGAAATCACACCACCATTCACATCAAAGCTGAATCTCTCATGCCTCTGAAACAGACACAGATCTCACCCTCTAGTTTTAAAAGTCTCCTGTAAAGACAGCTATACGACTTCACTGGTCATATATGTGTCAGTCAGATCCCTGTTTTCAGTGGATATATTTATTATCAACCTTGGGATACAATTTCTATGCTATTTACAGAATAGAAAAATACTTCCTGACAGTTTATGGGGGAAAAAGAGTGTCACAATTAGACAAGGACAACACCATTACAACCACAATTACAACAAAGCTGCACTTACTGACCCCAGCAACAAAAGAAGAGTTGGAGGGAAATTCTGTGTAACATTTTATATCCGGAACTAATTAAAGATCTCATTCCCCAAACTGCCAGATAGCAAACAGAAGCAGTGCCTCCAGATGAAGGATTCCTATTTTGATGGTTACTGTAATGAGCACATTCCTAAAGGAAAGGGCCAATAAAAAGCATCTCCTGTCTGGAGGATGCTGAATGAAAGTTGGACTTTTCTTAATTTTACTGCAATTCCTTATTGCATCGTATCAGCCTCCACCAAAGGTCTCAGTTCAATTTTTCTGTAATGAATTTGGAGACTCAAAAGAAAAATTCCATCCCATCTCAACCAGCTAAATTTCTCTCCTTGACTTAGAGCTGAGAATGACTACAAGTCAAACACCATTTTTACATCACTCTATGCAGTTTTAATTAAAATTTATTAACTTGAGAGAAAAGATCTCCTTATCACCAACAGACATTTAGAACAAAAATGCCTTTTATTGTATTATTAAACTATTTCAGACAGAACCATCACTACAGCACACTGTAGCTCAGCTACCCAGTGGCAAATTAGACTGATTTTTCCCTTGCCCCACCTTTGTATTTACATGAAGTGTGCTTCAGACAAAAAAATAAAAATTAAAAAAAAAATCACACTACTGCCTTCTACAAAATTTTGTACCTACACTGATGAAAAACACCTATGTACCTTACTTTGCCCACTTCTTGTAATTAAAAAAAGCAAATAACGGGGGCCAGGCTGTGATGCACCAAGCCCTGTACCATGTGTGCTTTGAAAGCATCTTTGGAGTCACTTATAGAGAAATGATAGCTGCAGCTAAGATGGTTTAGAGGGAGAGCACATAAAAGAAAAAAATTTTTAAATACTTTTAGAAAAGGAGAATATTTAAAATTCCAGCAAGTATTATGACAAGGGGTTAGGCAATAGGGAATGATGAAAGGAGTTGGAAACCAGGAGAACACCAGACGCCAAAGTTCAAACCAGAAGAGATGAACATGTTGGGTAGATTGGCAAGATGTTACTTGAGGGATGAAGGGAAGAGTTATTAGTGACCTGACTAGTATCTTCAGTGACAAGGAAGAGACAGAAGAAACGTAGAAAATCCCTCACCTCTTTGAGGGACTTGAAGGGATGTGCTAGATACATGATTACAAATGAAACTCAACTCAGTATAAGAGTGGTAAAGTCATGCATGTCACCAGATCAGGAATCAGACAGGAAAGAGAGACATGATGGGAATGGAGGAGAAAAAAATAACAGAGATTTCCAAGGTCAGATGTCAGAAGAAAGCTGTGGGACCAAAGGCTGGTCAGTCAGAAGAGGCAGGATGTGACACAGCTAAAATTATAATTAAAACAGAATCAGCAGTGCTCTCAGCACTGTGACTCTTAAAATACAATTTTACATGTGGGGTTCCTTCATAATGTCCCTCTTTCCCTGGATGGAAAGGAATGGGTAGCACAGAGAGAGAGAAATATAACCATCACAACCACTTACATATTTTGGGTTTTTTTAAGGAGTAAAACTGAAAAAAAAAAGGGCAAAATTGGCAGAGAGACAAGGAGAAGGTTTTTCTTTGGGGGTGAAGAGACACTAGGTACTGGGTAAAGCACAAGATAAGCATAAAAAAGGAGAGGCTTCCCAAAGAGGGAAGGCTCACTGGGCTGAAGTGGTTAAGATTATCAAGAAAAGCAGAGCCAGGTATCAAATTGCTTTGGTGAGAGAGAGAACATTCAAGGTGAGAGACAATACGTGGAACAGGTATCTACCGTGGCAGACTGAGTGAAGTCGGATCACTTACGAGAGCTTTCAAAAACAGTTCAAACACAGCAAGCAATTACACCACAATAAATAAACCAGCAGCACAGGTGCAAATGAGGCATCTAACAGAGTGTGCACAGCAGATACAGCAATTGCTAGGAGAGTCGATATTTGAGGGGCCCCGAGGGTGCAGCAGGGATGCTGTCCCCAGCACAGGCAGAACGAAGCAAGTGCTGCCCTGCATAGCCCTGCTGCAGGCAGATAAAAATGTCAAATGCCTGAACTGGGAATAAAAAAGGGATGTTTTCAATTCTCTTTCTCCCTGCCTTGAAGATACCCTGAAAAGTTATGCAAACACTTAGTTCAGGTTGCTGATCATAAAAATCAATCCGCTTCAGTTTAATGGGATTTAGCAATTAGTCACATCCTGGTTCCAATAATTTTGCATAGCTTTCTAACTATCTCTCAAACATTACTGTGAAAGAACAAATATCTGCAATATAACACACCTTCCTCCTGCAATGGGGTCCTTGTCTCACTCTTTATAGCTAGGACAGACTCAAGGTGACCCGTGTCCTATACATGGATTCCTGCCCATGTATGTGCTACCAGCCACAGCAAAAACATCTCTTGAGTTTGATCTCATGGAATATGGCTATTTTCATACATTATCTAATATTACCAGTTCTTAACTCACATTTTCAGCTGGACTCAAAGTCCCCACAACACTCCTGGCAATCTCATCATGTGCTCTGACTGGTAGCACCGCACAACTCACCATTCCCAGGCCTCACCTCTTCCACCAAAAGTACACTTCCCGCCTGGATAGCCTAAATTTGATAAAAACAACCAGGTCATCCTCTTTCAGTAAAACCTAGGCACAAACCCATGGCAATGTGAGACAAAAAACCCTGCCATGTGTAACTTTATCTCGAGTTCAGGAGGTCTCAGGTCAGGGCTGAAGCTGAGGATGATCCCAGGCACCCTAGACAAAATTTCCCGGTGAGAAGATGAAGTTTAGAGAATTAATAATTATTAAGAATACTTATTTTATTCAGAATCCATAATTTTAATCCTTTTTGGCATGGCTGATCTTGGAATGCAAACTGAATGCATTTTTAACTTCATGGCTTCCCAGGAAGTAGTTAAACAAATCGGAAAACTTCTTTTACTTCTCTACTCATTTAAGTCTCTTCTTTATATACTGGCTCTTCCTTTGGCTGCTTAGCATCTCAGAGATAAAACAGGATAGGTTCATGCCTAGCTGAAAAGAAATCTGAAAGTGAAAAGGTGGTAGTCCAAGTCCAATTCCTCAACCCCTCATTGCTCCTCTCCAAGCCCTGGCGGAATTGCAGCTGTCCAGTTGCAATGGAGCTTTTGGCAAACCTTGCTCGCCTGGCAGAGTCAGGTGTGCAGCATCCCCTCCTAAGGACCTGCCATTGATCCATGCACAAAGCACCTACCCACACAGAATTTCTGGGACTCCCACATTTCATGCTGCACCTCAAGGTGTCTCTAGAAATCATGTCACCTAAATTAACAGCACAAGTGAGTGCTTGACATAAACAGGACATCTTCTACCTACTTTTTGCCCATTTATGACAAGGCTGGTGGGGAGAACCTAGCTTCTCTGATGCAAAACTTATATGCAGCTTCACTGACTGAGCTAGAGAAAAGCCTCTGTCTTCTTTACTCACAACCATCACTACTTTGTCAAACTGTCTGTCTCAACTGAAAACAATCCTGGTATTGATTGGCACTGAGATGGGGTTTAAGGCTGGCAGGAGGATAAGCACTTCCCCACCTTAGGCTCAGTGATTTTGACAAAGAAATGTGCTTGGACAGCTACAAGTCTCCTTTCACAAAGTCAGTTTTCAGAATAAAATAACCCAGTAAAGGCTTTTCACTGACAGTCACAAATAATTTCAGCAGCATAGTTATAAAGTGTCTAAAAAATGTTTTAACCTGTCTTGAAGAACCTGTATGATATCTTTGGCTGTCATGAGAAGGAGGGCGAATAAAAACATAGTTACAAGCATGAGGGGTTATTCTTGGAAACTGGAATAACAGGCAGTCTAAAAAGATACACAGAAAAAAAGCAGAAAAACAGAAAACCCCGCAGCTCTGGGAGCCTGTCATGATGAGTGCCCAAAGCAGAGGCTACAGCAATAGGCTTCTCCAACTCAGGAGCTGGGTGCTATCATTGTCCCTAGGACAGAAAAATCCCACAGGAAACAAGGTGCTCATGTCCCTACATCTGCCACGTGTAGATGCCAAGAAGTGACTCACAGCACTAAACTTTTCTAACCTGAATACAGCTGGGGAGAGGCATGCTATGGAGTGAACTGAAAATGAGCCAGGCAGTCCTAAACCCAGTAGTTTTAACCTTACATTAATCAACCCCTCAGCTCCTCCAGCTCTAAAAACTTCTCCCAGTACAGTCTTGTTTTCACCCCTCCAAAACATGCATGTCCCCGCTGATCACTAACGTGCCACAGACACTAAGCCACACTGAGCCAGGAACACAAAACACAACCATTCAAATCACAAGCACACAGAGAGCCTGCACTCAGGCTTATCATCGTTACTTAATCACATGTTAAACAAGCTAAGAATTAACAGTTAACACAAGAAAAAAGTTGGCTTTCCATCAAAAGCAATTATAATTAATTCCTAAGAAACTTATTTCTGGATGCCAAATCAGATGGAGGAATCAACTGGGGGATAGATACGCTCCTTCCATAGCTCCACTCGAAATTCTAATTAAGAACAAAAATACAAAAGTGGTTGTGGTGGAAAGGTTAATAGAAGAGGAGGGAATCTCTAGAGACACCATGCCAAATACTCAGTCTCTCTTTTTGGCTCTTCTACACTTTTCCCTTAATAGACAGTCCCTAGAGACACAGATACACAAACACACACAAACATACTCTACCACATGAATATTTTAGCAAAAATAATATGACCACAAAATCATGTGCCCTGCCATACTAGAGAACTCGTGGACAATGTGGCTTTGAAATAATGGGCTCTGCTGTAGTCAAAAATCATCTGCGTCAGAAAAGTTGAGCTGCTGGGGAAACGAGAGAAAGGAGAGATCTGTAACTCTGAGGATGCTGAGTGTGCAACCTACTCCCTAAACAACAATGGCACGGAACAATTACAGCTCAGACAACAGGAAGACAGTGTGCAGTTCAGAAGAGCAAAGAATGCTTTTCAGCTAAAAAGCCCCTTTCTTTTGCACAGATTCTGCTGAAATATTCATAAGATAAAGGGAACCTGCACAGAAGAAAAAGCTTTCTTGATGAAAACTTCCCTAGACTGGGAGCAAGAATAAGAGGTAAGTGCTTCCAGCAATGTTTTTCAAAGCTAATGGTCTCCCAACAAGCATGCAGAAAGCTTTGAGATACAGGACAAGACTTCCCTGACCTCTGTAAGACATATTACCCTTATAAAAACCTTCAAGACTGAACTGGGTGTCCTCAGTTTGCAGTTCCTGGCTAGGTTTGCAATAAACCTGACTGCAATACCTCTGAGCCATGAACTACCCCTTGTATTTGAACTGCAGTTATTCCAAATACTGAGGAAAAGCACTTTCAGTATCACTGCTGTGAAAACCTGGGATTGCTCACCATGAGTAAAAACAGCCTGATTAACGCCAGACATTTTTTGAGGACAATAAAAAGAGGTTTGGGGATAAGCTATCAGAAAGACTTCTTTTCTTAGATTTTTGTTTTTCAACCACTTCTCCCATTCCTCACTGACGCAGAAGACAGGGAGAAACTAAAGTGCCCAAATCAACCTCTACTGCCACCTCCCAAATCCTTGTGCATATGCTGCACAGTTGGGAATTCTGAGGGAAGATAAAGCTTACAAAGACCTATGAACCACCGCTCTGTGAGAAAAAATCATAAGACAAAATTATTTTTTTTAACTTCCACTTAAGGTATTTTCCTCTGATGAGGAACGTACCCTGAAAAATCACACCACCATGGTCACTCAGACCCACCCATGAATGGTATAGTGGTCACCTAATAGCTTAAATCAGTTCTGTAAAAAACTACTGTTGTTTAATGTTCTTCTTCTGATGACCCAAATGTCATTCATCTGAAAATAATGCAGCATGGAAGTCCCACTGCCAGTGATTTCCATAAGCATTTAGGCTGCTTAACCAAAGTATTGTGCATAAAGGTATCTTCAGGATTATTTTACACTTGTCATCTTATCAGAAGAAATGCTTTCCTTCCTATTATTTATCTTACATAAAGTGAGACATAGTGCTGGGTTGTTTATTTCTACTTTAAGATTAATTTACTGGAAATTCTCTTTCTGCATTAAGATTAATTTAAGACCACTAAAACCAATAAACTGTTGTTATTGGCTTCAATCCATGCTACCTTTTAAATCTTTGGATTTTCATTCTAGGGCTCTGATGAAAGATTCATTCCAAGTACCTAAAGTAATCTCTACTTTCTACTCTCTCTACTACTCACCACAATTTTTCAGTATAATCCATTTTATGCTTTCAGTTATAAATACATAGTTCTGTCTACCCAGCACTTCAGATAACAGAGGTCCCCACACAGCACAGGTTGCCTAGACCATGTTTAATGTCAAACACAAGGATTGTGATGATGGTGGTGTCCCTTACTGATGCTGGTCATCTCACCCTTGGTGTAAAGTCAGAGTGATGAAGTATTTCCATATTCAAGGCAGAAAGAGCGAAATCAGCTCCATCAGGTTTCCACACCTCAGTAAAACACCATAAATAAAACATTATAAATCTAGCAGTTTGGGGATCAAACCCTGTAAAAACTGACATCCAGAAGAAATGGATAAATTTTACACAAATTGAGATTATTTCATGCTTCATCTCTACTGTTTCAACTAACTGAAACAGGTAAGCCAAGGGATAGAGAACTGGCTGCCACAGAAAGCTATGAAAACAGGTGGAGGGTTTTTGAAAAACTACATTTTCAACTATATGATTCTTTTATATTTTTAAATTAAATATCTCATCACTCTGGAGAGTATCTGATGCCATGGGAAATAATAATCTGCAAACAAAAAGTCTGCCCAACTTGGATTTAACACACACACTGTTGTACAGACATCAACATAGTGCCACACTGAGAGTTTTTTAACTTCATTAAGTGTATAGTTGAATTAAAGCACACACAGGTACATAATATTACACCACACAAGCACTAAACCTAAACGAGTATTTAGCATCCTATGATGCAGGGCAACAAAAACCAGGTCACAAATGTAGAAATTTCCGAATGCAATATTTATACCAATCAACTTTATTTTTTATGACATCTTCCAAGACATAAAATACTTTAGAGGGTTAAATAATAAATGATAGGAGAGAAATGAGAGGGAGAACATTGTAAGGACTTAAATTTATATCGTCTGATGAAATATAAACCGACAGGAACTCATTGAGGGAGGAAAATACAAAGAGGCTGGCCCAGATAGGGAAACCTGCAGAGGCCCTTTAGTGTTAATAGAGCCTTTGCTTCTTTGTTTTTATCTTGAATCTTATTTTCATTCTAGGATAATACTGTATTCAGAGGCCAGCTAAGGGGTAAGAGCTTTGTCAAAGGACAGCATTTATTAAGATACTATCAAATATTCCCCTATTCATGTTCTGTGGTGTTTTCAAATCCTGAATCAAATTTTGCACTTTTTTTAAGAAGCTTTGCAGCTGGCAGGTTGTTTATTCACTATCAGTGCACACAATGGAGAACAATGGCACATGGGCACCTCCCCAACCTTACTGGAGAATGGTGGCTCAGACACACTTCTTATAGCTATCATCATAACACAATTTACTATTATAGCATTGATGTTCTGCTATTGATTATTTTATTTGATTAAGCATTATATAATTGCTTATACTGTTATATCATTGATTACCACCTGTGCCAGTAGGATCACATGATCCAGTGATGCCAAAATACCACCTTCACAGTCTCCATTTCACTGACAGTCAAACTTAAGAAATCACTGTCACCAGATCCAGTGAATTACTGTGTGACAAATATCACAAAATACCAAGCTCCCTACCTGCGGGCACATTAGGCTTCTCAGTGATGCCACAACAGGCTGGTTACACCACTCCTGCTGTGCTACCACACGCAGCACTCACAAGGTGATACTGCATAAATAACAAGTATTTTCTTAACTGAGTCTTTCAATTATTTAGAGATACTTGGCGAATGCATTGCTAACAGCTGTTTTATAACAGATTTCATGGTACCATACACCTGGTGTTAATGCTTCAGCATGTCTAAATGGTTTTCTAAAGATTACACAATCAAACATCGTAAGATAAAATCACTGTAATTGGAGCCCTCATCAAAGGAGAAATTACCATTACACTCTACAAACCGAACACACGATTTTCCAAGGCTGAGCAAAAGGTAACATTATGATGGCCATAGAGCTAAAAGATCTCTCCTAACCTACCCCAAATATAGGGATCCCATTTCTTGCTTGATTCCGTAACAGGCTTACAGGGTCTACTTGATAATGTGAAACATAAAACTCATCTCTGATGCACCTACTCAATTTTTAGCTAAATAAACATTCTGGCTTAATATCCAAAGCAGAATAGTATTTCAAATACTGTGTCACAGACCCCTTTTGCTTTTCTGGAGGTAACTTTAAGACTCAAAATTTATTAGTGACCTTAGAGTCACACTTTAAAAACTGATTTTCTCAGCACTGATACTGTGCTGAAAGCAACTTCTAAATACTGCATAAATAAGTGAATATTTTTTAGATGCTGAATATCGAATTAATGCCAGATACCTGTTAGTTTCACACAGGTGTTTTCAATAAAACAAGCTGGATAAAAGTAATGCAACACAGACTTGCTGCATCTGGTGATAGCTTTAGGGAATTTCCTATATAAAACAACACACAGGAATTGCACGTGTATCTCCAGGTTTATAATCTACCAGGAAATCCATGAACAGGAAGAGAACTTTTAACTATGTTAATTTTTGCATGTATTTGAATACTGCAAAATTACTGTGACTGTGATTTGCACAGAAATGGTGTCTCTGCAGCTGTTATGGTGTGCAAATATCCATACCAGGAGAAATCTTAGGTTTACTGAAATTAATATCGATCCTGCCACTAACTTTAACTGGGATTCTGAACACAAATAGATTATGTTAGATAAGATTGCATTAGATCACAGCAGATCAAAGACCACACTGAGCTGAATAAAACAGGAAGGAGATAACTGATGGGCAAATCCGCGGACACACAGCCACATGGGCAGTTTTTCCTGAGCTCTGAAATCCCACAGGGTGAACTGCATCACCGTTTCCCCACAAATAACTCCTTGGAAAAAGACCATGATACTGGTCAAAAAGTAGCCTCCTCCCTCCTCCTAAGGGTAATTTCACATGAGACCTGCAGAGTGAAGCAGCCACCTCGGCGCAGACCTTTTCACCACCACCAAGATTAAACACAGAGTCTGAAGTTGGCGTGAGTGAAACTGAATACCCACTGGCTCCTTGGAGTGACTCAGTAACACTGACTGAGTTAAAAGAAAAGTTTTTCTGATTAACCCCCCTCTGTTGTCGTCTCTTAGGGGAGTTGTGCGCCCACTCCAAAAGGCTAGAAATACACTGTTTTTATTAAATCACATTCAATTACAACGGTATTTATTAAAACCAACAACTGCAACTGGTAAGAATCCCCCTGTGCTTGTTTCTAGGTATTTAAATTAAGTTAAATGCACAATAAACTCTGCATTGTTTCAATTTACATGACCCCTGAGTCTTTAGACATCCCGTAGGCAAAATTCACAGACTTAGAAACTTCTATTAAACATGAACATATGGTGGTGGACTTGGTATCCTGTGCCGTTTCTGCTCTTACTGAAGGGTTATGAAGTGCCTTGCTGCTGCTAAATCCACTAAAGCAGCCTTACACCAAGCCAAAATCCTCTTTCATCCCAAGGAAAAGTGCTTTATTTCCAGCAACAGCTCTGGTGAAACGGTGACAGTTCCATCACTGGACCTGCATTTTACGTAACAGAGATGCCAATGTTCTGGTATCTGGGCCACTACACAACTCACCGACCTCAGAATCCACCAGGTACATAGATTTGCACAGGCTCAGTACCATGAGAAAGTCTCCTTACAGAAAGATATCCCCTCAGGTCCAGTTGAGGTGTTTCCCATGGCTTCTTTCCAGTAATGTCTTACTGAAGGCTCTCAGAGTGGTACTCAGGCTCCCTCACCCACCCAACAAACTGCTTGTATTCAAGGAGAGATCTCTTGCCTTCACTTGGCAACCACTCTCAGTCATGTGTGAGCCACTGCTCTGCATCAGCTTTCCTGCATTTGCATTCAGGATAGAAGTTATATCACAGAATTTCTCTGGCCAATTCCTGATGTAGCACTTATTTCTGCCCTTCTTTTTCCTAATCTCATTGCAAGGTTCAAGGTAATATCACATTCAGACAAATACCTATTTTCATTCCATTCCCTTGGT
This sequence comes from Cettia cetti, assembly GCA_013401135.1. Taxonomy (NCBI): domain Eukaryota; kingdom Metazoa; phylum Chordata; class Aves; order Passeriformes; family Sylviidae; genus Cettia; species Cettia cetti. The sequence goes on from VZUI01031676.1 coordinate 90,836, forward strand.
AATTCTGTCTATAACATGAGTTTCCCATAGTCACTTTTTCAACATATTACACATCTTTCACAGCAGAAGTGCCACTTAGTTTCCCTGAACTAGTTTGAGTCCTGCACTGAAAGCAAAGACTTAACTACACACAATGCAGCACATCTTCGCTGTACAATAGAAAGTTCAGACTATTTTTCAAGAACTCACAAATAGGGTAATTTGTCATTTTGTGAACAAAAATGTGAAAGTGCATTGGTAGTAACCTTCCTCAGGCATTACTATTAACCATATCTTCACCCCCCAAGAACAACTTAAGAGGAAAACATAATATAAAAAACCAATTTAATCTGTTTCAGGTCTTCAAAAAGAATAAAATCCTATTATTCACTCACAATAATTATATAGCTATTACATGACCTCAGTACAGAACAAAGTCAAGATTCTTTGAGCGAAGTGACTGTGCATTTCCATTTGATTTATTTTAAGGTTAACCCTAATTCTCGATACATTGCATCTATTAGGTTTATTTTAGAATATTTGCACTATTCCTATAACGTGCCCAGCCCTAAATTGCTTTCAGACACTCTTAATCCTTATATGCATTTTAATAAAACTTTAATTTTGTAATATGTTTTAAATTATCCCTTTGCAGAACACAATGGAAATTCAAATTTATTTTGACTCTGTGACTCTTTGGAAACCTTTATTAGAAGCTGAAAGACTGTTCAATGTGCCCATTCACGTCTATTTTGCTTTGCTAAGTCCTCACCTCACTTCAACACCTTCAGAGCATCTAATCAAAGTAATTTCTTATGCTGAAAACTCTACTGTTCCTGCTTACACCAGTTTACACTATGCAGTTTTCCCTCTCCTACTGATATATAATACCTATATAGTACTCATTCTACTTGCAGCAACTGAACTGAACACCACAATATTTGTGCAATACACTGGTATTATATATATAAAGAATATATATATAAAGAAAAAAAATATATATAAAGAAAGGACAACACTATTTATTCAGTCATCTGTATGATCACCTGTAGTACCTGGATTCGACACAAATGGGCTCTTCCCAAGTGCTGATTAAGTCACATAGTGCTTATCTTCTGACAGCAGGCATTACATGGCAAAACTCAAGGAAGCAAAATAATAATCTTAGTCCATCTCCCAAGAACTTTAAAATGTCCTTGTCATTAGTCACTACAGTCCTTTCAACAAACTTTATCTGGTAGCAAGACAAATCACCAAAGCCAGAGCCCATTATCAATATTAAAAATAAAAGACTATGGGAAATTTCCCCAAAGAAATCCAGTGCAAAGACATAAAACTCAGATTCTACTCGTCAATTTTGACTTTTTTTTCTCCAGACAAATACTATCATAACTATGAACTGTGTGTAACAGATGTGGATTATCCATATCTAAAAAAGAAAATGGCACACAATAATAGCTTTTAAGGTAAAAAGGAATCATGAGATCACATTATCTCACCTCTCATATAACAGATGTCATCACTTTGCTGATCTGAACCTTGAATGGACTTTAAAATCTGCACTGCGCTGCTTATGTATTTGCTTAAGGTTTATTTTCCTGATGACATGGGCAGAAGGGAGGTAGGTTTTTGACGTGGTGGCTCTGACATTCAACTACAAGCCTCCCTCTCTGGGGTCTTTCCCTTCTTTCTGTACTGCACTGAAGAGTCTCAGAGCACCTGGCACTGTCTCTGGGTGAAGGCTTCTATCGTGTCAATCAATACTTCATCTGTTTAGACAAACTAAGCAGAAAACATTCTACAATTTTAAGACTTCTCACTGAAAACAGTCTCCGTTACTTCCATGACTCCAGTCATTTTTCTGTTGCCTTACCAGGTTTTCTGACTCAGGTGGGGGCATAGATATCCCCTTCTAGTCTTTGTAGACAACATAAAAAGTCACTAAATTTTCTTTTTTCTCTTGTTTCCTTAGAATGCCAGTCAAAGACTAATTATTTCATTAGAGCTTCAACCAACCCAAAACTTTAAACAATCAGTTCTGAACTATATAAAACTAATCAAAATGTAATAATATGTCTAGAGAAACAATAAGCGGGTTTAAACTCCTGTGAGAGCTCGAGCCAAAAAGGCTGAACTGTTTCCATACACCCAACACCACACTGGGTGCTACCAGCATTCATGCTTGTAAACTTTACTATTCCTTTTGAGTCTTAATCACCAACCAACCAACGGCAGCGTTCAGTAGTTATGAAACCCATGGGAAGACAAAGGAAAGTGTGCTGCTGTAAATTGCTTTATTTGATGTCTGTGCTGAATGCTGTAAGAGTAATTGTCAGTAGGGAAGGATAAAGAGAAACAAAGGTAAATTTATACTTTTGGCATGTTGATTCCTTTTAAGCTGTAAATGTAGAATTATGCATGCACCTTATTTCAGATAGTCTTAATAGTGTGGGGCATTAATTTTCTGCCCCTCTGCTACTGAAACCTCTTCATGCTGCCATCTGCTTCCAAAAGGAACATCTACCCCTTCCTTGGGCTGAGCAATAGCCTCCTGTTCTGGCAGGCCTTACTTTTTAGACAAAATCCAAACCAAAACAATAAAACAAAAAATAAAAAAAAATCCCTAGCTAGCCATAATGCTGAAGTGAGGAAAAACCATCTGCAAGCTTTAAAAAGACCATGTGCATGCACACACAGAGATAAAATAAAGAAGCTATTTGAAAGCTATAGGAGCAGCTTTCATTAAGGTCAGTAAAAAACGTGGCAGAGGCTTCGAAGAACCAACAGCAAAAGAAAAAGTATCCACTTATTTTTTTTTCTTTTGATACCTTAGATTCAAGTACATATTTCTTATATATTTATAAAAAAAGAGGGGGTAGCAGTTGCTAGCTTCTGGGCGCAGCCATTAATCCAAGGGAGTACACTGACATTAGAAGCAGCGCTTTCCTTTGGTCTTGCTCCCCAGAGGAGGGAAGGTGATGCTGTTCATTTAGTCTCCAGTTGCCGGAGGGAAATAAATTCAATGACTGGACCAAAAGCAGAATTACTTTTGGGATGTTGCAGGAGATGTCCATTTTTAAGCCTTTTTATTAAAATTTTTTTGAAAAACTGGGGAGGTTAGTGAACTTGATTATGTGTACAGATTGAGAAAAATTGTCTATAAACTGATATATTGACTGTGGAGACTTGTTACAGTAAAACTGTAAGAAATAATCATATCTGTTGAAGTCTTTGTGTACTATACACAACTGTTTTGCTGTTTGCTCACTGCCAGGATGATGGAATGGTGGGGAAGGGAGCCCAACCTGCTCTGCAATCCCCTGAGGTGAGCACCAATCCAACATCCTGTCTGGGCTCACCCCATGATTTCCCAACCATGCAAAACCCAATTACTGCGCAACAAGAAACTCCCAGCTCTCCACATATGGCTTTCAAATATCCTAGCACCCTCTGCGCAGACTGAGTCTTTTATTTGGGATTTTTTTTTTTTTTTTTTATACTGGAAAGGTTTTCTGAACTTGAAGTCTACCATAAAAGACCGTGAAGAGAACAGAGAAATACAGTCACGGATAATTTCCAGTGACTCACCTCATGTGAGATAAATGATTAATATTAGCCCAATTATATCTTACAAATTTTTATCTTCCGCTTCTTTGCTTTGCCAAGGAAAGGCAGATGGTAAGTCAGCCTACAACTAAGACATGAAAAAAGAAAAAAAAAACCCTTCAAGACAAGTAAGTGCAAACTGACCTACTTCTAAACGAGAGTTTTAAAGAGTTCTGGGGTTTAATTACAGTTATATTAAAGCAATGCCTCGTCAGAAACTTCCAAAAATATTAAAAAGAACAAATTTAAAAGCTCAGCAAAACAACAGGCATAAGGATGTCTGGACTGAACCAAACCGTGAGCTCATTTTTGCTGCTGCTTGGAGCCAGATGTAAGCCTATGGCTTGAGAACACTGGGACCTCCTTGGGCAGGCCTTGCAAGTTTCTGGCAACCTAAAATTAGGAGGATTTCTGAGCCATGAGGAGTAACTGTTCCTTGGCTAATAACAGCTCCACAAAGGCTCTTCATCCATGCCTTTCTGTAGCCCTTTTGTGTGCCCATTTTGGCCCCGGCAGGCAGAGCAGCCAGGGATGCAGATCCATGCAACCCCAATGCACAGTGCTGGGGAAAATGGGGTCCCTTTTTGCTCTGAACTTGCTGCCTGGTTATTTCATCTGACACACCCACACCTTTTAGCAGGCATACCCATGAAAAATCACTTCTTTCTGCCTTCTCTCTGCCCGCTGGAAATGACATCTCCACACACCACAGCACCTCTCCATTTAATTTCCTCTCACACAAAAGCCGTTTGACGAACACGAGCGTCACTATCGCCTCGCTGCAGCTTCCCCATGGCACATCCTTTTGATCTAGCAGTGGGTGTATCTTTACATGCCTTTCTCATTTTTTCAGTCTCCATGCCTTGGCAAAGGGTGATGCCGATGACTCAGCCTCGCACGGTGCACACACAGACGTATGCATTTGCTCACATGCTACAGAAGGGGAATGTGCACTTCAAGTCCATTCACCAGTAACGCAGAAGCTTTTGGCTGTGGGATTCTGCTCCTTTGCACTTTGCCAAACTTAAATGACTCAGTATTTAAACTTTCATACTGGAGATCTGTATCATCAGATTTATTACCATCACTCTTTATTGCAGGCCAGATTAAAACCAGCTACCAGTTTTCTGATTGGAACACTTTGCCTTGTAAATGTGGTGAGGTGAGGCTACAACTGGTCTCCTAGATTTCATGGGATGAGTAGATATGCATTTGTGCTTGGCTCTTTGGGATGCTTTTGGTATATGAGCTGCAGATCCGGGGTGAAATGTTCCTGTAACTGCTGCTCTGGCTGCAGCAGTGCTGGTCATTGTGCAGCAGAATTTTTACATGGTATGTTAAGTGTTGTATGATTCATAAAATCAAGGAATAGTTCATGTTGGAAAAGACCTCTAAGATTATTCGGTCAAACTGTTAATCCAGCACTGCCAAGTTACCAATAAATCATGTCCCCAAGCGCCATATCTACATATCTTTTAAACAGCTCCAGGGATGGGCAACTCAATCACTTCCTTGGGCAGTCTGCTCCTGCACTAGGTCAAGAAAAGGAAAATTGGGAGCACTGGATTGGATAGAGATGGACTAGGACAGACAAATGAATTGGGACAGTGAATGATTGTGACAACCCCTCTCCCCACACCTGAGACTGGAATATGGAAATCTTACACTCACCACTCCAGAGTTTCTGCAAGTATCTGCAAAACCCACAGGCAGGCCTTAGCCCCCTGCTAGCCCCGTGGGGCTTTCCAAGCATATGTAACAACAACAACAACCACCATCATCATCAATGCTAAGAATTACAACTGCAAAGTCAAGCAGTCTAGCTTTGAAAATACCAAAAGTTGTAATCATACAAAATTTAATTCACCCCCATTTAAAATTTTTTCTTTTTTTCACAGCAGTTTGTATCTTGTATTAGAGACCAAAAGTTGCATCTGATCCTTGACTTGGGTCCCACAGTATCATCCCACCATAAACATACACCTTTCCCCACCACATACAAACTCAGTTGCAATTACCAGCACAGACGAAAATTATCACCTTGTTTATTACCTAGGACTGCCTACACAAAGGCATCATGACTCCTATTCCTACTATAACAAAAAAAACCCCAAAACCCCAAAGCAAACAAAACCAAAATCCCAGAAAGAACAACAGAAAAACCCTATAAACCCTTTAAATAGTACCTCTGTGTGAGAAGTCCCCAGTGTGGTGCTCTGCAAGGAGGGATGTATAGGAAAGGGGATAAGCATGCATATACACACACAGAGCACTAGATAAAGGCTTGCACACAGGCTCAAGCTGAAGAAAATGAAAGGAGGCCAGGAAAGTTACTCCTTACAAAACAAACCTTATCAGTAGCAATGCATCATTTCTTCCATAGCACTACGATTTTGTTGTTTCCCATGTCCTGGGTTTTTTCACTTCTGTTTTGAAACAGAGGCAATATATGAGGGACCTCTTCTATAAAATGCTTCTGTGTACTATGTTAAGAAGCTCATTTACACTTTAAAAATCCTGTTAGTGTTACGAGGCTTGCTTGAACTTTGTGGTGCAAAGCAAACAGGAGTCTCTCTAGACTTTCAAGATGCAAACATAATTCCATTAATTTTCAATTAGTAGTTGGTCCACGTACACGCAAAATAAATGATTTAGCACCTTAGTCCTGAGATACCAAAATCTAAATGGAGCGTTTTTTCTTCCTCTATTGTATCCTGTCTGCAAATATTAGTTACCATAACAGAATATCACGTAAATCAAATAACTGCCTCTTTTTCATAATCGTGCTGGCAGCTGCAGTGCCATGTTTCAATGGCTATCCACTGGAACTCATTAAGAAAGCATTATGTATAGTAAATTAAAATGCAGGGTCTATGATCTGCAGACAAAAGAATGACAAAGCTTATCAAATGTGTGTTCTGGACTTCTCATTAACTCAGGGCTTTAAATGGCATTGTCCTCTCCAAGCGGGTGACTGTGCTCGAGCATCTCTCTCTGTTTGCAATGAGCAGCCTGTATCTCACAGAAATTGCTCTGAAGAAAAGGCCGTGTTCCTTATTCAAAATAAGATGAAATTTTGATTTGGATGAGATTGCACCCTGAACCAGCTATTAGAAATGTCCATGCATGTGCAGAGTCCCAGCAAGTAGAGATGAGCAGCATTTGTGAGGATTTGTTTTTGCAACCTCTTGTAACTTTAGGAAAACAAGAACCGTGGCCTGGCAGCAAATGCAAGGACAGCCGAGAGACTGGTCCCATTTGAAACCACCAGTAAACTTTCAGCCCCACAGACACAAGGTCAGCACAGAAGGAGGGGCAGGAGGTGCTCCAGGCAGCAGAGCAGAGATTCCCCTGCAGCCCGTGGTGAGGCAGCTGTGCCCCTGCAGCACATGGGGGTCAAAGATTAGAGCACAGATCTGCCTGCAGCCCCTGGAGGATCCCATTCCAGACAGGGGGATGCCCAAAGGAGGCTTTTGCCCTGTGGGAAACTCACACAGGAGAAGGCTCCTGGCAGGACCTGTGGGACTTGGGAGAGAGGAGCTCATCACACCGGGGCAGGTTTGCTGCCAGGACCTGTGATTCCATAGGGAACCCATGCTGGAACAGCCTGTTCCTGAAGGACTGCAGCGCATGAAGGGACCCACACTGGAGCAGTTTGTGAAGAACTGCAGCCAGTGGGCAGGACTCATACTGGATAAATTCATGCAGGACTGCCTCCAGGGGAGGGATCCCAGGCTGAAAGAGAAAGGTGTGAGGAGTCCTGCCTGAGGAGGAAGGAGTGGCAGAAACAGAGAGTGATGAACTGACTGCAGCCACCATTCCCTGTCCCTCTGTGCCACTGCGAGTGAAGTTGAGCCCAGGAAGAAGGGAGAGGTGGAGGGAAGGTGTTTTAAGATTTCAGTTTATATTTATCATTATCCTACTCTGATTTGATTGGTAATAAATTACAGTAATTCCCCAAGCTTAAATCTGTTTTGCACATGATGGTAATGGCGAGTGATCTCTCCCGTCCTTATCTCGACCCACAGGAACTTTATTTTATATTTCCTCTGTCCAGTTAAGGAAGGGAGTGATAGAGCAGCTTTGGTGTGCATTTGGTGTCCAGACAGCAACAACCCACCAACAACTCTTGATTTGGTGACACAGATCATTGTGTTTTATATTATAGATGGTGCACAAAGCAACTACACCTCACAACGTGTTATGTTATCATGAAAGAAAACTGAAATCCGAATAGCTGACACAAATTTTCACAAGTTTAACACAGGGATGCAAAGAGCATTTGTCAGTGCATCTGAGAGATGCATAGTTATCTCTGCCCATAAGCTTTTCCATAATACTGCTGAGAACGTGACAGTGAATACAACACTGGTTGTCACTTCAGTAAGCTCTGATTTCCCCAATGACTACCATTCAAAGAACATCACTCACTCACCAGAAAATTAAAAAACACAACAACAAACTGCCCAGACCCTGGCAGGTGCTTAATTATCTAAAGTCTCCTTAATATAAATTAGGGCTTTGACATTGACGCTCCTTGACTCAGCTTCAGAAAGAGAAAGAGATAATTTATTAAAAACAGTCTTTCAATATTCATCTGGGCTGCAAAACTTGCAAGCAGAAAAATGTAAGGAGAGAGTAAGTGGTAGGGACAAAAAGGTTAATAGCTGCTGTTTAAACATTAACAAATGAACATGTCTTAGACCTTAGTAATTGAAAGAGAAAATTATCTATTTTCAACTGATATTTCTATCTATTTTCAAAGCATCTGAGTAATTTCTTTTTGTTACCTCCCAATGCTAGGCACACTGTCAGGCACTGCTACATAAAATACAGCACAGCAGCAGGAGAAATAGCACATGGCAGTGTCGTGTCTTGAAACAGCACAAGACTTTGGCACCTGTTCAGACGCCAACACAGAGGTTTCCTGTTAGAGGCAGCCACCACAATGACAGCAAAGCAATCTCCAGGAGTCCCAGCTTCCAGCTCCACTAGCCTTCACAAACCCAGATTAAGACACCAGCCAGACAAAAGTACCCTGTGGTTGCCCCACTCTATGTGCTAACACCTCCCTCCTGCAGGCTCTGCACCGCAGGTAGGTCGCAGGCCCATTAATCCAACTGGATGCCCACATCAAAGCGACCACCTGAGTTCTCCCTACTTTCCATTACTGGCTCTTCAAAAGACCCTGATGAGGCCTGATGCTGTTGAGAGCCATAGCCAAGTGTCCTCACATCAACCCAGGCTCTTTGCATCTCTGTCCATAGAGTGCCATCACCCACAGGATGGACCTCCCAGAGCTTATGACACCAAACCTTCAGCATTTAAAATGTGGAGATGGGAGTGAAATCCTGATTTATTAAAATTTGTTTCTAATCCCATGGTGTCAGTATTTAACAAGAATTTCTGTTCAGCAAAAAGGCATCAGAAGCTTTCAGGTGGAGGATGCTGATTAGATGTTCCCTGGCCTCAACCTGCATAATACACAATGTGTGAGAGATGGCATCTACAGCCCACTTAGACCCCAACTCCCCCACATCACAGCCAACACTGTCCTTTAAAGGCAGTTACCAGAGTCCTCCCAGAGCCAAACTTTTGTAAAACACTGCTGTATGGACAAAGACTAAATCTGAGCCTGTCAGCCCACCTCAGAATAAAGGGCTTGGGTCAGACCACACTGGCTCATCACATGGATTAGCTCCTGTTTCATGTTGAAAGAGAGACCTATAAAATCCACCTCCTCAGTGGTGTCTAAAATATGTATAATTTTCTCCCTTCCTTTTCCCTCACCTCTTGACTGTCTGCTACTATGAGACTGAAAAGGTCTTTTTATTTATTCACATTTAAGTGAGAATCAACATATCTGGAGAAGGAAAAAGAAAATGAAGATTAAAGCCCCCAACCTTTGCTGAATGAGTGAAGCTTATACAAGCATTATAGTTTTCATCACTGTGCACAGATGTGACTGAGGATATGGGGTTTTTACTACTCTTCTTATATACCAGTAGGGCTGAGAGCTATGAGACCCCTTGGCCAACCTCTGAGCCTAAACAGGCTTTTACATTTTCACTGGGCTAACAAGTAGTAAGCATCCCCCTGACCATCCTGCTTGGCACTTCACTGGCATTTGATGTAGTGGGCAAGTCTTGAATCCAGGGTTTCCAGTGGAGATAGTGTCCTGCTCCCTGCATGATCCAGCTGCACAGAAGCCTGGTCAGGCTCTCCCTGGGGAGGACCAGAGATTGCAAACAAGCAGCCCAAACACAACACGCACTCCTGCTGCAACAACCTTCCAAAGATGAAAGAAGAGGAAAGAAACAGCTTTGGAAGAAGGGATGAAATGAACTCATGGGCACTGTAAGACCTGTATATTAAGATTTTACATACATTTTTCAAGACTGCATTTGAAGACTTGGTTGGGTGTGTGCCTCCCCATGGATAAGGCACTAATGTTCAGTTCTGCTTCCCAGATGTACAGAACAGAGCCCCTATGGAATTAATCACCAGGCAAAGGTTCAGCTGTTCTGGCAGAGTAAATACTCAAAACAGTAAAAATTTCATGGTTTAATTTGCATGGACCTCCTGGCAGGCCTAAGTCGGACAAAGCTGGACTGAGCTGAGCTGTGCCATTAGACAACGACAACAATGCTGTGCCTGAGGCATTTTATTGGTTTACCACTCATAGCAAGCAGGTTTCAAAAATAATCATATGAGGGGTTTGGCTTGTTTTTGCAAGTATTTAATTTTTTCTTGTGGATGTCACTAGATGGCAGAGCCCAACACAGGGCTCCTGCAGCTACATTCCTACAGCTTTCAATATTTGGATTTCAATTAAGCAGTGCATTCTTGGGGTTTTCAGTGGTTATCTCTGGGGTAATTACAAAATCAACATCTTTTAAAACAAACAAAGAAAACTTACAAGTTAACAATATGAATGACTGACCTATCTTAATATACTCCATGTTTGGGATGATGACATTAATTTAACCTTTGACTCAAAATTAATTTAAAATATCATGCCTGAAGACTGAGTAGCCTCTGAGAAGGCACTATTTGGTGCTGCAAGTGGCTCTAAGGTCTGAATCTCTGTGACACTCTCTGGAGCAAAGGCAGCCAGAGAGTGCAGGCTCCTCATCCTGGTAATCTGCATTTCAAATGCAAAGCAAAACGTTCCAGCCTGGATGGTTGATCTGCAGCTCATTTATGCACTGAAGTTACTGACAGTGGAAGATGAAAAGGACAAGTCACGAGAAGCAGATAACCTGGGAAGCAACCTGCACAAATCGCAGCATGAAAAGCTTACAGCAGCTGTGTCCTGCTATTATTTAAACTACCTGGGCTGAAAACAGGCTTTAACAAACTACTACTTCATTATGTTAGACTCATTTAAAGTACTAATAATACAGAATCCACTTTGTAAGAGACTGAACCACATTCTCAGCAGATGCTGGCATCTGCAGGGAACTGCCCACCACTTGGGGAAAGACCCTTCACTGTGAGACTGAACGTCTCCAACACGGGCCCACAACTGGAAGTCAGAGACACACAGAGAGGTAGGTCTGTGTCCTGGTTCCAGCCAGGACAGGGTTAATTGTTGCAATAGCCAGGAGGGGGTATGGCCAGGAGCCAGAGATTATTCCATACCACACTACATCATTTTCCAGGGATGGCACAACATGGCAGAGGGAGCAGTCGGGCAGTGTTGGGGGGTTCCACATCAGCCATTTGGCTCTTTCTTGTACGCTCTGTCATTAGCACGGTTGTCGTTACTGTTCCCTTATCTCATTGCTGTTTCCAATAAATTATTCTTTTCCCAAGCCGTGATCTTTACCTTTTGTGCTTCCAGTCCCCCTCTCGATGCTACTGCAGGGGAGAGGAAGGGTATGGGGAAGGGTGGGAGTGAGTGGGTGGCTGTGTGGTTTGGAGTGGTTTCAGTGGAAACTATAAACTGGAGAATACCATTCCTAAACCACGACAGTATGACATATATATTTATATATACAGACACACATACACATATAGAAGCAGAAGAAAAACAGCTTAGCCATCAATTACTGCTATCAACAATGGATTGCTCAAAAATTGCAAAATCGTGCTGCACACATCTTCAAGTTGTTTTGAGTTTATTTCTATTTTTCAGTAAAGACTCCCCTTTACAATATAATTTACTGTAGGAAGCTATATATATCAACTGGTTGTTAAACCTCTCAGAAAGGAAGAAAGAGGCAATCTTTATGTCAGTCAGAGTTCAGCTGGAAAATCTTGGCTTTTCCCAAAAAAACCCACAGAAACCAAAGTGTTTCACACAGCTTTGGAAAATCTAGGAAATTTGGAAAATTGTTCTCCAGGAAATTACATCTCTGAAACACCTTCATCCTATTAGTCTTCTTGACAATTCCTTCCCCTCCCCATGATTGTGATGCTCTCAGAGAAAGGAGCAAGCTGGAAAAATGACGTGCACCTTTTATACATAATAGACTATCATCACCCTGCTCCTGAGAAGCCAAAGCCCTCATGTTTCAAGAGCTACTCTTTCCTTATTTTTCAGTGATACCCATGGGGACAATCAAGCAGGCCAAACCCTCCTCATTCACAGTGCTGCAGGTGGTGAAGGGGAACTGAAAGATTATGCTCTCCTTCCTACTCTAGGATGCCTGGGGGTGCTGAGAAGGTTCTGCACGCTGGGGTGTTCCCACTGTTGCAGTCCTTCTTTCTCCCCAGCAAATGCAAAAGTGCCCCAAGAAATCCAATTATCCCTTAAAACCCACCACTTTTAATTAATATCTCTGGTGTCAGTAGAGACACTAGAGAGTAGCACCATCCACAAAATTGAGCCCTGAGTAACGCAGCAATGACATAACAGAAGCACAAAAACCTTCAAGAGACACTTGGGGTAGAAGATGCATCTTTGAAGACCAATCCTACATGACCCCTTAAGGATGTCTACATTGAAATCTTCAGGATGTGAACAGAATCATCTAATAGTCAGCATCAAGGATGCCCATGTCAATACCTATAGGAAAAAAAAAGGCAATTTCAGAAAAAAACCCAAGCCAGCTGTGTTACTGACTTGTCTCTCTTTTTCCAGAAAACTGCTTTGCCACGGTATTACTTCAGGGCTATTTTCTCCTAAGTGCTGGCTTTCAATTTCATTTACCCCAGAATTCCTGTTGCTTTGAGGAAAGGCGGCATTGATCACTAAATGCATCCACAGCTGTTGTCTGGTTATCTCCTAGAGAGTATCACATCTCTTTAACCTTTCTCCTATTTTTCTTTTTTTTTTTTTTCCTTATATGCAGCTCCTTCACAGGGGCACAGAAAAGCCTACTAGGGATAATTAAGTAGGTAAAGTGCCTTAGCTAATCAAAATGAAAGAGCTCCTTGAATATGCACAATACACAAGCATAGGAGGAGTTGTGAAGGACATGAGGACAGCTGACAGTATCTGGAGTTTGCATGTGCTGTGGGAAAAAAACCCAAAACAACAAAACCTCAAGCACTTGAAAATCCACATTCACCATTAAACCTCATCGGAAGAACAAGGAGCAGGAGGATTTTCTAGCCAGCTCTGGGGGGAACGAGCGAATATGAAATGCTCACTCCGTGAAATGTGTGAAGGTATTAGTATTAGCCTTTCATCTTTCAGCCTGCTAGTGTGCTCTCACAGGGCACAGGTGGTAGCATCAGCACAGTCCTCAGCTGGAATAGTATAAAGAAATACTATGCTTTCTGCAGGCTACCCTGTCATAGCCAGTTTTTGTTTGGAAGCAATAAAAACATTTGTTCTGCATTGATGACATGGGCCTGTCTATGGGAGAGAAATTCTGTGAGCTGAAGTGTCCTTGTCCTTTTGATTACAAATTTCCTTTTAAATATAAATTGAAGAACAAAAGGAAATTGCACACGTAATGCTAGATCCTGCACCCAGATACACTAAACTTCCATGCATTTTCTCAGCAGATGCCTTTGTCACTCATTTCTGGGAGTATCACTTGCCATCCCCATTTCAAACACTTTAAAGAATGATTTTACCACAAAAGCTTTCCAGAGACCTCATGTTACTCTTTGTGGCTTCTCCCTGACATGCCCCCTTCCCAGTCTCTCTCCTGTACCTGATCTGCCTATTAGTTGTGCTTTCCAGATCCTTAAATCAAATAATTTAATCTTTGCTACACCTATGTTTAAAAGGAGTCTTTAAGTAAAAGTAATATTTTTATACAGTCTGGGTTTTAGTATTTGTAACACCGTGGTACTCTCAGCAAGTAATACCTCCCAGTATTTAGAAGTGAGGATAATGGTGTCAAAGTTATTGATAGCAACAAGGTTCCTTCCTTCCTCCAGTGCATAGCTCTCTACATGGCCATGGATGGAAGCCTCTGCAAAAAGGCTAAAATTCTGAAATCTGCCATTAAACCAATGTCTCAGCTGCTCATCTGGCACAAGCATATTCATAAATCTCCCAGGAGCTGCTACAGTAGATTATTTAAGGATGTGAGGGCTTTTTCTGCTCTTTTTTTTTTTGGGGGGGGGGCTGGGGAGGCACAGGTTGTTTTTTGGGGTTTGTTTGTTTGTTTGTTGTTTGTGGGTTGTTTTGTTTGTTTTTTTCCCCAGCAGATTTGGAGGCTGTTTCAGGCTTGCAAGCTTTCAGAGGGAATGAGCCCAAAGGGCAGGCAGTGTCAGTACCATCCAAGCAGAGTGTAGCTGGAGCACCAGTATGGCTTATAAAGATAATGGCTCAGATATCACCACCTTGACAGTGGCTCAGGTATCACTCTTTCCAATGCCACAATCTACCAGCTGCATTTTGGTGTAGAAAAAACTTGTTAAAATTTCTTTGAAAGTGGCAAGACTTCTTTGTAAGCAGGAAGGAAGACTGTTGAAAGATGCTAATAACACACACATTTCACTTGATGTTAGAAACACGAAACAGCTCAGGTTGGAAGGACCTCAAAAGACCATCTGGTCCAATCTTTCATGTGAAAGAGAACTTAGCTGAAAAATGTGGTTTGAAATCCAATGTCATCCAATACCAGATAGTCAGTTGTCCACATCTTTAAATTGCTGCATATTTAAGTATTATAAAGAACATTGAGTACAGTGATAAGAACACTACTAACCATTCTTTTATCTACCTAATGATCATCCCTCTGATATACTCCTGATGATATACTTACTCATCCAGCAAAAATTAGTAAATGTACTCCTAAAATCCACAAAACTCCAAAATTTTGATTTCACCCAAATACAAAGCATCAATACAGTAAAAAAGAATCAAAAATATAAGAAAAATAGTATCCCATCCTATCAGATGAGTAACAGATCTTTCCATGATTTTTAAATGGTATCGAATATAGGAAAATTATTTGAAGGGCTAGAATACATTGGCTAATTTCATCCCCTAGAAGCATATTCCATCAAGACCTACTTTTGGATTTCCAAACAATGCTGCTACCTCCACTGACCTCAGGTCTGGACCTGCATGCCTTCAGCCATGCCAGTCCTTCATTGCCTCTGGAAGGCCCCTCTTAATTTTCAGTTACTGCACAGGATCAGAATGACAGGAAAAGCCTGTGCTAATACACTCTTGGTAAGGTTTTCACGTTTCCTTTGAGCTTGCAATTTAATTCAGATATAAAGACAGTAGACAAAAGTTTTAACTCTCAGTTATATACTCCAGTGGTGTCCTGGTCTAACGCTTCCTGCCCCTGCAGACCCACAGCTCCTCCTGGCCAATGCTCCAGGCAGCCCTGGCCGTATCCTGGCTGGTGGAGTCCAGCTGATACCCACAGCATCATCCCCTGATATTATTAAAAAGAAGGACTTTATGAAGCTTTACTTAAAGAAACTTTATTTAAATAGTATCATATGGCCTCTTCCTCTATTGTTCCAACTTTCTGTTATCTCACAAACATCGATGTTCACTTGCTGGCAACAATTTTAGAGATTTTTGGATTGTTTCATTTACCAAGACAGAACTTTCATTTAGTTTAACAAAGTTCAGCTGGACAAGGTGCCTGAGTATGTTGCCTGTGCCATAAGCATCTGCCTCAGAGGTTTTCACAGAGCAGCAGCAGATGTATTTCAGGAATTGCAGTTACTGGCATCATCTGACAAGTGCCCAACTGCTGGACAAAGAAAGGGAAAAGTCATTTTTAGGAATGAAAAACATTGTTTTGCATTAATTTTTTTCTAATGTTGTAACAGTTCATAACCATCATGTAAAATCAGGGCAGACAAATTATTCTTACAGGAAACCAATCCAGTTTTTACTGACAAACTTCCACAGCCAGATGGTTTTGAAGGTTGTTATTATTAGAGCATGTGCACTTCAATCTAAATCCCAGAACTTTTGTAGAAAGAGCCATTAAACCCAGTGGAGGTGCTTGGCCAATTCAAGTCTCCATTCGGGCCTTTGCAAAGATCACAAACCTCTCCTCCCTTTACACCAACAGCCCATGAGGAAAGACCTGCACCTAGTGCCAGGTGATGCAAGGCACCAACCCTCCCAGCCACAGCTGAAATGGGGCTTGGCCAGAGAGAAGCACATAGAACTCCTCAGCTTTGTTCATGGGGCACCTTCCCAAGGTGCCACATCACTAAGTGATGAGCTTGCCAAGGTGCTGGTCAGAGATGATTTAAGGTTGAGGTGCAATCCGTGGCTGGTGTTGAACACTTTCAAGCATTGTTTGCTGCCTCTGGGTGATGATTTACACAGTTTGATTACACATTTTTCAAAACGACCAAAAGTGAGATCAAAATGTTTTAGAGGCAACTGCTCATATTAATCTCTGCAGTAGAAGCTGGGAGCAGAGCTGTCACTTGGGGATGGGGTGGCATCCCAGCTGCCAGCACTGCTACAAGGCACGAATCATTAAAAGCAAAAACCTTCTCAAAAGATAGACTGGTGACAGGGAAAAGAACCACAGCCAGGCAAAGAGGATTTCTGAACAGTAGCCAACATTCACAACAGCAGGCAAAATTCACTGACCACCCCCTGCTGACTACATCTCAGAAAGGTAAAAAAAAGAGAGCAGTATAACATTTCTAACACTTTGGAGAAATGTAACACATGAATTTTAAACCTGTATTTAAATCACCTGCTCCTTTACTCCTAACAGGGGGCAAAAATTAAAGCCCAGGCAGGAGTAATAAGCTGGGTTGAAGAGAGTTGCTTTGGTGAGGCCTCAAGAATCTGATGGAAACTCCAAATATGGAACACTGAGATGTGAACAGGAGTGGACAAGCAGTGGGCAACCTCCCTGTTCCCTCCCAATCTGAGCCCTCTGTAGCCAAGACTGGCAAGAATTTATCTTACCTTCCCAGGGGGAAGAAACGGGAACAAAGAGGGAGAGAGAACATCAAAGTGACATCTCACTAGACTTCAAACTGCACAATAATATCCTCTCCATGAGGGAGAAAATACATTAAGAAAACCCCAAACAAGTCCACCAACCTACAAGTCACTTTGCTGTTTTCAAGGGGTTCTGCAAATACTTGAATAATCACAATTATTAAGAGTAGATACATTTTTGTGTCTGATCCACAGAAGCAAGAAATGCAGAGGGGGGAAGTTCAGTGTGGTGTGCATCAAAACTAAATAAATCATAATTATAGACTGCTCTGTTCCATCACAAGGAGAGACAAACATTACTTTCTCTGCTGGTCTGCCCAACCCCCCCCCCCCCCCCCCCCCCCCCCCCCCGCCTGCACCACCTTTTTTTTCATTCCTGAAAATAAAATTTTAAAAAAATAAAACCAAAAGCATTTACTGTAATAATTTGCTGCTGAGGTCAAGAACATGCTCCAGGGGTGGTAGTGGCAAAGAGGAACTACAGTAGGAATACAAACAGATACTTTCCTCATAAACTGCTTTGATGTGCCATTCCTGGAAGACTGGCTTTCTTCCCTTTTTAGCTTCAGGCCTGTGAAGACTTTACACATTTTCCTATTTTTTTTCTTTTTTTCTCCCAGATATCCTTTACACAGGACCTTTTCCTGACCTCATAGTAATAACAAACAGGAGATGAAAAATCTATATGCCACCTTATCAAAGCCATCTGCAGAATTTAAGCTTTCATTTAAAAATAAAAATTAAACTTCTAGCCTTTAAAGGTTGCAGAGATAACCTTCTCTATGTGAACTGATCCACAGCCATCCTCTATTTCTATCGTCCTTTGTCAGACTTCCCTGAGGTCCATAACTGCTCCTTATAATCAAATGGACTATTTGGGGAAAACTATTTCATAGATAATGGTTGGCTTGTCTTTCCCAAGTGAAATACCATTGGTTTCTCACTGCTGATACGGAAAGCTGATAAGCAGAAGCAAAGCAAGGCTTCTGCCGTACTTTCCATGGATTCACAGCACCAACACACGGACATCTAAAACACATTTGTATCTAAGCTCACTGCTCATGAGCCTCATTATAGCCCACCAAGGGAAAAGACCATTTTTGCGTGGATTTCCTCTTGCCAGCCTGCCAGGTCTGCAGGGAGAGGCAGGCCCTACTAGGTATGACTCCTCAGACACTGGCCTTAAAGTGAACTGCTCACAGGCTGCCTGACTCTGAAGGGGAAAAACAGTCTTGGTGCTCACCGCTCCTACTAGAGACAGGGAAATTATTAGGGAAGATAAAGGCAAAAATGACTGCCCCAGATGACAGATGAGCCCTGCTCCAGAGATGATTTTTTTTCCATGTTCTCTGTTAATCAAGCGGCAGAAAAATCTCTCCTCCCTTCAAACAGCTATCGCTGTGATCTTGACCAGAGAAACAATCCTCTCTGGCCAAACTGGTAGGACTAAGCATTCGTCCATCATGTTCAGCTTCTTATCGCCAAATGAGGTCCCTCTTTCCCCAAGGAACAGAAAAGAAAAACAAAACACCTCAACCAAACAAAGAGAAAAACGGACAAAGAGAGACACAGCACATCCTCAGTTAATTATGTATTGATAAAGCAGGAAATCATCCATTCTGAGCCTAGTGGACAAGTCTGAGAGAAGAAACACAGAACTGATTTTATTTATCAGCTGCACAGAAAGCCTCAAGTATTAAAAATTTCCTGGAGACAACATTAGTAATCTTCATTCTCGTCAAGGGTGATTAAGTGTTAGGATAAGCAGGTGGAGTGAGTGTGTGTGTGTGAGTGTATATATATGCTTTTCTTTTTCAAAGTAACTCTTTTTAGATTTTTCCAAGACACAGGGCTATATCACCTTCCTTTGCAACCATTCTGATACCTACTGACTTTCATTAGTAAGCAGCAGCCCTAATTCAAAATAAAAGATTTCTTACAAGGACTGTGACTCATGGGATCTTGTAATGAGTTCACCAGGAGAACCCCAAAGATGCTGGCCTTCAGTAACTGTTCTCTGTGCAACTACATGGAGGGGTGAAGACACAAAACAATGTCTCTTGGAAAAAAACAACTATATTGAGCTCCTTGCTTTTGTACATCCTTGCAATGACTGAAGTCTCCTCTTGTCTCTGCTCAGTACCCCACTGCCAGCATCAGAATGTGATACTTTTATTTTATTTTGGCCAGTGTATTTTTTTATGCTTCAGGAATTAGCTGGTTTTGACCCACACTGACAACCTCTTCATCTTCAGCACCCTCACCTATTGTTATCTCATCTGTAGAGATTTCAGACCATTTTCTACATTGCTGCCAAAAATACTGAGTCGCATCAAAAGAACTGCTCCCAGAAATACATAGCAAGAAGTACTCAGTGATACCCTCTCCCTAACAATGACATTTTGACACCCACCATTAAACTCATTTTTAATCCATCTAGCATGTATTGTTATGCCTACACAAGCCAAAACAAAAGATCTGGTGGTATCAAGCCTAAAGCCTTGTAGAAATGCAAGTACATTTTAACAGCAGATTTTATGTTAGAAAACATGTCTCTCAATCCCAGATTGGCAGAAACCATCTTTACAGATATAGTAGCTTCAAAATGATGTGACATCAAAAACTCTCTGCTTTACTTAACAAAAGTGAAGTATGTAAGAAGATGCAGAAAATGAAGTAATAAGCCCCCAGAACAGTGTCAAAAAAACAGGTGTCAACAAATACAGGAATGAAGAACAAAATGTCAGCAAAATCAGAGTAGAATTAAGTACTTTATTCACAGTAAGAATTAAAAAAAAATCTATCATATAATTCTGTAAATTTTTCCATTGTTTCCTGGACCAAAACTGCCTAAACTACATGTGTTACCATGAAGCTGGAAAAATCATAGAGTAACATATTGTTGCCATTATTCAAAAAGATGAATAATGATCCTTTCAGGTCTTAAATTCCCTGTCTCTAAAAGACAGAATAAACCTTGCCTAAGACAGCAACAGTATGATGTAACTGGAGCATGTCTGTACAGCAACGTAATGGGTTCTGAGGAGCCCAAGCCAAACTCTGTGCATCGGGGGTGTGCACCATCCTGCTCCCGTGGCTGCACACCCATGCTACTGGAGTGCGCCAGGAGCTTATCTCCCAGCTCAGCTTTCCAAAAAGGCAGCACATTTGGGCCCTGTGAGACCTTCTCCAAATCTGGATCAAAGCCTAGTAAGTGGGCTTTGCTTCCAAATCCAATTTTTGGATTTAATTCCAAAAATCCCTCAATCCAACCAATATCCAATCAATATCCAGCAACACGCATAGATCCCAACCCAAACTGCAGTCTGGATGCAGAAGGTGAGCAGGGATCATTTAAAATGAGCAGAATGTTTTTAAGAGTCAGGAAAGCTGTATCTTTACTAGTGTGACATTTTTGGGCTGACTCCATACTGATAAAATTTAAAGCTATTAATAACAGATAAGAACAGAGGAACATCATTAATAAGCTTACTGATAACAAAAATGCCTACAGGGAACAGCTGGCACTGGGTGCTACCACAGCCACCACTGCACGAATCGAGAGGTGCTGTCTCAAAAGGAGCAAAACAGCTTGGTGATCTACCCTCAGGATAATAAAATATAGATACCTCTGCCTGGATCTGGGGGAATAACAGTTATTTTTGTGTCATGCCTATCCCCCAGGATGTGCCCAAGCACTTACTCCCACAGCTCACCACCTCCTGTAACACTGTGTAGGAGAGGAATGTGGTCTCACCACGAAGCCCTCAATGTGGATGAGAACGAAGCATAAGGCACTTGGTCTCCCACTAAATACCACAGTATTTCCAAACACTTTTCCCCCAGATTCATAAGGCGCTTTGTCTCCCACTAAATACCACAGAATTTCCAAACACTTTTCCCCCAGATTTAAGCCAATTTTCCGAGCTTAGGCCAATATAATTGATTATTTCTAATTTTACCACAAACAAAAAAGCCACCATCCACAGACTGGGGTGCACCCTCTTGTCTTCTCTGTCTTGGTGTTTTTGTTGTTTGTTTTTTTGGGTTTTTTTGGTTGTTTTTTTTTTTTTGGCTTTCAAAGGAGCCATTTTCTCCATTAGATCATATTTGTTTGCTTTAGACTTCAGAAATAAATAGCAGATGACATTATGCTGCAGTTACTGTTGCCTTATCCATTTTTGTATTTATTGAAACGACAATTTTCATGCATGACTTTTTTCCCCAAATGACACCCTCCCCCATATGTTCCTATTTTTTTTTTACACCCTGGAAATGATGTTTCGAAATAATGTTTCTGGAGGTAACCCCACACCCTTTCCAACCACTGTGGCCAACTGCATTGTCCATAATGCCGTTAGAGTATAGGGGGTCTGTCCTTAATTTATCTTGTTTTAATTCAAAATCTTTTTGAATTTGAAACTATTCCTTAAACCCTGTCCTCCTTAAGGAATGGAAAAGAACCATACCTGGGTTAGTATCCATTTAAATATTGCATTTAAACAATTCTCAAAGGATTCCACTGGAAAACAAAAGAAAACAATAAAACCCCCAAACAAATAAAGCTCAGGCTTTCCCTGCTGCTAGTGTTCTTTGCTGCTCTGTGACACGGCACACTCTAGAAACGGGCAAAAACTCCCTAAACCAAATCACAAGAAGCAAAAAAATTCCATCACAGAACAACAGCCCTGAGAATCCTGCTGATGAAAACAGGACCTCTTTTTGGCCACAGCAGACCTGAAGGCTTTGACCAAAGGTCAAAAGCCTGAGAAGAAACTGAAGTCCAGCTGATGGGCAAAGCTTTGAGCAATTTCACAGCAGCCAAGCACCTGTGACCTGCAGGCCAGTGTTGTGTGTGGTGAGAAGGCGGCAGCAATCTTCTTCACCCACCTCCCCACACAACATCCTCCTCCCCACAGCAGCCTCCAAGTCCCGGGCTTGTCCTTAGGGAAAAGAGGACTGTAATGATAAAGCAGGACTGTACAAGGAGGAACCCAACACAGATGCCTCTCTTCCATCCCACTTTTGCCCCACCAACAGAGGAGATGTGTCTACCATGAGAGTTAAATCAATGCTACAGTAAAAGCATTCTTGGGGCCCAGTCCAAGACCATAAATTCAATTCCTCAAGGAATACAGGCATGGAGCAGACATGCATATTTAAAAACAAAAAGCAAAACCACTACCAAGCAAAACATCTTCCTGCACGCACACACTGCTCCATGCAGGCAGGGAATAAACCACAGAAGAGAAATCTGGCCATCCCACTTAATGCCCAAGATGATAGTTATGGAAAGGGAGGCAGCTGAGCCAGATGATGCAATTCCACCTTACAGCAACATCACTAATGTCTAGTGCAAAGACAAGAGGACTGCATATCAGACGTGTGCTTAGACAGGAGGGAAAGCATTGTCACTACAGAAAACCTAAGGACATATGAAAAGTAACATGCCATGGAGCTGTACTTTCTGCAATACATGTTTGCATGCTACAAGACCAGACTAATATCATCTTATAGACTGTACAAATTGTGGGGGAGAAAAGGGTTCCACTCATTTTTCTTTAGATGTCTAGTTGCTTTTGGTGTTTGGAGATATATAAATAGCTATATCTTCACAAGGCAGAGATTAGATCTAAAATATCCCTTGGAATGTGAAAAACAGATTCTTAGAAAGCTGTTGTCTTTTGAAGCTTTTACAGTAAGGCCATCATTTGATACACTGCCCAGAGAAGTGTCATTTCATGGAGGAAAGATTCACGTGAGCATTCCTCTTTGAGACAGCAAAGACAACGCTTTGTTCCTCAGGAAAAGAAGCATATTACTATCTCATCTGGAGCAAGAGTGATTTCACTCTTTAATATTCATGTGAGAAGGCAAATAGTTCATCCTTTAAGGTATGCTTGTTTATCCATGTAATGAACGTCATGCTTCACAGAAAAAGCTGGTTTGATGGTACAATTTCTTTGTATGCTAGTTTTAGTTCTCTCTCTTTTTTAAGAAAAACCCTAGAACACCAATATTAATTTTCTCCTAAGTGATCAGTGATCCATTTAATATCATCTGTTACAAAACAAAGCAGCCTTAGGATTGGCTTGTGGAACTTTAGCAGGTTCAGTATCGAAGTCTCTGTTGATTTCTTTCTCACTTCATCCAATGAATCTTACAGCAGAACAACTGTCAAGTTCTTAAGCACTTAAACTGTTTTTCCCAGGATGATAAGTCACACTAAACACACTTATAGTGAAAGCCCAGATTAACATTTTCTTCAGAAATCCTGACCAGTGGCATTAGTAGGTCTTCTGAAACCTTGAGAACTGTGGATGCCCTCTCCCACCACACTGGCAATGCCATCCTGAGTAGGAGGATGTCCAAGGCCTGTTTTTAGAAGCAGAGAATCCCAGTTGGACAGTGTGGCCAAGCCTGTGGCACGTACATGGGAGTGAAGGCAGACTGGAGCCTCAACAACTGAATACTTAGCACGAAAAAGCACATTAACTCTACACTGCTGTACCTGGGATCAGCATCACAGTTGTTGACATCTGCTGCTCTCCTTCTTTCTGCTGAGCCATACAATGAGAGACAGTCAATTTTGAAAGCTCATCAACCCCTACAGTTATGACAAAATATATCCACGAGAAAGGCTGAATTTGCATGAGTATTCCCCAGGGAAGCTGATGTTTCATTGTCCCAGCTAATTGACTACAATGGAAACATCTTCAAGCCTCAAGAGTACTCTTGTCCTGAGAGGGCTCTCATCTCCCTGGTACCAGAGGACCTTATGAAAGCTAATGTATTTACCACCAGCATCACTTCTGTGAAAGAATGCTTTTATCTCTGCTCACACAGAGAAGTACAAATCTGTGGAAATACTCCATACCAAACCACGGCCAAGATTCAGGAGGAGCTGCCTATATACTTGACAGGGGATCCAAACCTCCAGATTTGCTGAAAATCCTCCAGTGTGTTATTTTCAGGTAGGGAAAAGGGACCTAAAGCCCCCACCCTGTAGTACCTCATCCTTTCCAGAGGACCCACAGTCCCATGAGCAGGAGACTAAAGGTGATTTGCAGTGTGCAGACCCCAGGGGCTGAGCACTGCTCACATCACAGCGATCTACCCCAATCAGTCCATGGATGCTCTCCACCATGCCCATGAATTGTGAAAAGAATAGAGGCATCAAGGAGGCCGGTCACAGGCATGTCATCACAAGAGGCAGGGATGTGTTAGGTCCACCCACTAGCTGAGGTGGAAACTGCCTTATTTATTTGGGGAACACATGACTGTCTTCCTTGCCCATGTGTAGGCTGGAGGATTTCAGATTGGAACAGTATTCCAACTGAAAAGTGCAGGAGTCCAGAGTCAAATCTGGGCAGTCTTCTTAGTTACCCCCAGCTCAGTCCTGACCAGCCTTGCCAGGGGAGCACTTACATTAAAATCACAAGGTATAAACAGAAAATAAAGCCATGATGTTTGTAAGTTAAAACAGAGTTATAAATACCTGTCCATCAAGCACACTGAATGATGACTGGCAAAAAAGGGTTACTCAGGTCCTATCTGTGAGGCTCAGTTTCTGCTCAGTTTTTGTGCAATACTGTTTCCTTTAAGCTGCTCTCACTTTCACAAGCTAAGGATCACCAGATCCTCAGGTACAATAATGTATACGGAAGACCCATAGAGCACACAGAGAGCTGGACAGATGCAGGTGCACAATGAGGTTATGTCCCTCTCATCTTGGTTAACACTTCTTCAGCACCACAGCTCTATCAAGTTCAAACAAGTACATAGTAGAAGAGAACAGAGCACTGAGACCTCTTCTTAATGCAGAAGTACTAATACTCTGTTGAACAGGTCTCAGTTTTGAGAAAAAAACATGTATTTTTTAAGGCAAACCCAGAAATATCAGCACAACGAAAAACCCATATCTGGCATAGGTTGTTTACTCCTACATTATCTGTTTACCCATAATAACCAAGAAAAGTTTTAAAAAAATAGAAAAAAAGACCATGAACAAATACTGTCTGTGGGTACCAAGATACTTAAAAGTGTCGTTAAGTCTGGATCATGCTCCAGCTTTCTTATTTGCACAAGGACCTGGCAGGTTATCAGTTCTCCATCAATAAAAAAATAACTGTTTATACTGAACCTTTACAGGACTGTCAGATCTCAGGCTTCCTATAAACTGAAAATGCCATCCATATACAGCATGCAGTCAACTGAAATATCACATATCAACTCTGTGTGATACCCAGACAGGATCCCAACACCAGTCTTGCAAACAATTTATGGAGACCTCAAAGTTTCTGTTCCCAGTGGTGCTGGGAGAAACAAGAAGTGCAGAAAGTACATTATTTTTATTGTGTAAATCCAACAATATAAAGTAGCATGATTGATGAAGCCACTATAAGGCCAGCCCACAAAAATATAGCTGATGCTCTGCATGTTTTTTCCCCTCTAAGCGAAGCTGCAACAGACTATTCAGCTGGTTTCTCACTCCTCCCTTCAATTTTCTTCCTTTTTTTTTTTTTTTTTTTTTTTTTTTTTTTTTTTTTTTTTTTTTTTTTATCCCTTGGGGCAGAGCCAAGAATCTCAATGAGCCACAATAACCACGTTTACTTATTTCCAACTCCTGTCTGTAGTATCATATCATATCAGCTCAACCTGGCATCAACATGGTGCTCTTCACTGATGAGCCCAGTAAGGAATCCAATCTGTTCCTCATTATGTGATTCTTGGGAGATATGGGAGGGTGGGAAAAAAAAAAAATCACATAAAGGAGAGAAGGGGGAGCTAACCAGGGCAGCAGTGGACGGAATGAGAAATAGGAAGCAAGTAATGACTGACAGAAGTGTGAAGGAGGAACATGACACAGGTACATAGAAGGGATGAAAAATAAAAATGTGAAGCAATGAGGGAATGGGACAGGTGGGAAGGAGAAAAGCAACAAGACAGAGTCAGAGTAAGGGGAAGCTAGAAATCCTAAAGAAAACAAACACTCCTGGAACAGAGCCCCAGTGCTTCCTAAAGCTTTCTGAATAATTCTTCCCAGAGCTTAATTCACTGATGGAATTGAAAAAAAAGCCAAAAAAACCCCAACTTCCAAGGCCAATAAAAAGTGTTCCCACACCAACCCACTACCAACTGGCTGTGATTTCCTCTAATTGCAGATGAATAATCAGGTTCCCCCTGGGCAAAATGTTAGTGAAAACAATAAAGCAGAGTGAGCAAGGAAACACCTGCTTAATGAGTGGATTTGTCTATCCAGAAAGGCTGGTATATTGGTGCATTATGGAGAGTCACAGCAGAGTTAGGTGTGGGCGTGAGCTTACACAGTCTATTAAGCATCATTTAATTGCATTTAAGTAATTAATAATGAAGCATATTTTAATTGCATATAATTTCTTTGTTGTGCAATACCATGCACCTTGCAAAGCCCAAGTCACAAACACTCAGTAATGCCAGATCTCAGCATGCCCAGGCTGTCTGCAGTCACCTGTACCCAAGCCTTTAGACTTGAGCCCAACATATGTTATTACTTCCTCCACAGCCCTGACACCCCCATGGGCCACAGAACGAGAAGGGGCTCCCAAAATAAAACTGCTGGTGAATATATCTTTCCTATCCAGAGGGGCTTGGAAATGCTGGAGAGGTGTGCCCATATGAACCTCATCAAGTTCAAAAAGGCCAAGCAGCCTTTAGGACAACAACCTGGGCATACTGGTGGATGATGAGCAGCTCAACATGACCCAGCAGTAGGCCCTCAGTCCTGAAGGCCACGTGTGTCCTGGACTGGTGATTCTGCACCTTTCCTCCCCTCCAGTGAGACTCCATCTGCAGTGCTGTGTACAGCTGTGAAGCCTCCAACACAAGAACAACACAGACCTGTTAGAGTGAGGCTAGATGAGGGCCATGAAGATGATCAGAGGAGTGGAGCACCTCTCCTATGAAGACAAGGCTGAGAGAGATGGGTTGTTCAACCTGGTGGAGTAGAGAAGGCCCCAGGGAGAACTTCTAACAGCTTTCCACTGCCTAAAGAGCGGGAAGAAGGACTTCTTACAAGGGCATGTACTGAAAAATCAAGGGGGAACAGCTTTCAATGGAAAAAGGGCAGGTTTAGATGAGGTATTATGAAGAAATTCTTTACTGTGAGGGTGGTGAGGCACTGTGCACAGGTTGCACAGACAAGCTGTGGATGTCCCATCCCTGCAAGTGCTCAAGGCCAGGCTGGATGGGACCCTGAGCAACCTGATCAAGTGAACGACATCCCAGCTCCCAGCTTTCAGCTCCCTTCCAACCCAAACCATTCCCTGATTCTATTTGCACGTGGCATTGCATGCCCCCTAAAAGATAAAGGCAGAGGCAACAAGATCTTGACTTCCTGTGTAAACTGGCAGTCAGGTAAATGCATGCATGTGATCCCAAAAGCTGGGTATTACCTAAACCTAGAGGTAGATCCCAAGAGTTTCCTTCTCAGTCCCCTAACAAGGTTCTCTGCTCAGCATATGGATTCTATGATCATTCATTCTTTAGTCATAAACATTTCCCCCCCCCCCTCTTTTTTTTGGGCGATACATTAAGGGAATCCAGATGCTCCATTTCATTTGTCTGCTGGAGCCTCATGCTTAGAACTTAGGCCTATCAAAAGTATTTAAGTATGGCTCTTGACCCTATGCTTTTAAGTCTCCCAAAGATTCCAAAAGCAGCTGCTTACTCAGTTTTCCATATATGGTTTGCATGGTGGTGTGATTAATATGGGCCCCCTTGGAATGGGCTCAGGTTGGTTTCCACATCTCACAGCCAATTAATCAACAAGCAAAAGAAGCCCTTCCAGGCCAGAGGCTGATACAGGGTGCATGATAAGGGCACTGAGAGAGAGATGCCTGAGGTAACTGCATTACAGGGAAGCAGTTATTTCCTTTCTTTCAGAAACCATCACATTTATGCCTGCTATGCTCAGACACTCTGGGGCTCCAGGTCAATTGATATGTGTCAAAACCCACTAAAACAAACAAACAAAAAAAAAAAGGGTGTCTGTGCACCAATGTGCACACACAAGTTAGCTAGAAATCAAAGGAACAGACATGGTGAATACCTTTGGAAGAAGTACAGACAAGCATTTTGCTGCTAAATTCACAAGTTCAGAAAACTCTATCAAATCATGCAACTTGATCTTTACATTACAGGTAAACATACATCTCCAAGCTATTCCTCCATAGATCCCAGTACATCCTGTTTCATTGAAGATCAGTTTTGCTGGGCTAAAACAAGACTTCATTTAAAAACAAAAAGAAAAAATCTAACATTTCCAATGGATTGTAACTCTGTTAAAAATGTCTTACTTTCTGTGCAAATTTGTCTGCCCCAGCTTTTAGAGACCCCTTTGTAATCTCTTTCTCCACTAGGTTGAAGAGCCCTTTAGTGCTTAATGTTTTCTCTCCCTGAATGTCCTTAATGCTTGCAGTGAAGAACTCACCATTTCAGACAATTTTCCTTTCAAAGCCTGTTATTTCAGAGTAACTGCATACCAAAGTTAAAAATCACAAAAAGTGTCTAGACTAGTGTATTTTTCCTGATAATATGCTTAGTAAGCAGGATTACTGGCTAAAGCTCAACTTAGCTGGTCAACTGTATAATAATGTTTTGTTTATTTAATGCTATTTCCAAAGGCTTTACAAATGGCTTGTATAAAGCAGTCTGCACGTCACTGAAATGGTCTTAATTCTTAAACACAAATTGGTGGCAGGGTGAGCCTGAGCAATCTGCAACTGGGAACGTACTGGCTCTACCCAGCATGTTGTGGACACCCATGTCTTGCTTTTTAACACTGCTTCCTGAATAGACATTAACTATCACAGAGCTTACAGTATCCCAGTGTAACAGCTATCCAAAACCAAGCTGGTATTCTGATCCTCATTCATAGCACTGTGCCTGAGAAAGCATCTTGTTGATTGCCAGCTGCATTAAGTGCTACATGGAAATAACTGGTTGTGCTATGCAGGTGCATGAACAAACCCACGTGTGTTAGCTGCTGGTACCAGCACCTGGTGTCATGGTTGCCTGAAAATGCCTTCCACAAACACTGTTTTTGACAGCTTATTCGCTACTCATCCAGACTGTAACCTGCAAATGCCTAAGGTTTACCAGGCCAGATTGCACGTACCATGGTGAGTACCTGTGAAACTTACTGAAGACAGAACAATTCCTTTTTTATGACTCATAATACATCAGAGCTGTCTGAAGATTTCTACTGTCCATGTCATTTGCAAGATGGACTTTGGATTGGCATGGGAGCAGGCTTCAAGTCCCAGTATTTTATTTCTTCTCTCTGTTAAATGCTGCCCATTTTCTCTCTCTAAAAGCCTTCAAAAAACTGTCACTGATGAATAGTTGCTGTTCATCTCCTACAAGATCAGAGGTCATCTGTGCAATGTCCCTGCAAACCAGATGTGATCCACTTCCTATTACAGGATGCGATTGCTGTTACTGGCTGGACTGGGCTTTGCAACCTGTTTGTCCCAGACATCAGTGCAGACACTCTGCTTGTCAGTGCTATCAGCAGTCTCCCAAGGTGCTAAGAAAAAGAAACATTAAAAAAAATATAAAAATTTGAAAATAATTAAACTAGCAAGTGAAGATAGCAGGGTGGGGAAGAAAGGGGAGAATAGAGAGATGAGGTCATGATGCTGAGGAGAAAAAACAGGGAATGAAAACCTGAGAAGCAGACAGAGAAGATTTGGACCTCTAAGTAAAGGAGAAAGCTGAGACTTCCACAAAAACAAGAATATGGTTATCTTAACACTGGTGAAAAAGTCAAAGA
Source organism: Cettia cetti (assembly GCA_013401135.1). Taxonomy (NCBI): domain Eukaryota; kingdom Metazoa; phylum Chordata; class Aves; order Passeriformes; family Sylviidae; genus Cettia; species Cettia cetti. Next base: position 120,586 of record VZUI01031676.1, read on the forward strand.
AGGGAAAGGATGCAGTTATGGGGTCCAGCAGGGAGGAGCCTGGAAAGCAACAAACACCCTGACAAGGAGTATGAGGCTGGAACAGAAGCCTAGACAGTGGAAAGTATGGACAGCTAGGCTGGAGAGACAAGCCAGAAGAAACGACAGAGAAGAAGGAAAGAGAGGAGGATGGGAAAGCTATATGAAGGATAGGCAGAAAAAGCCTGTGCCTAATAAACTTTCATCCAAAGCCTACAGTGAGAAAATTCCTGTACCTCAGTATTTCAAAGAAAACAATTGCAAAATCCAAAGGAAAAGTGCATTGCATGCATGTCTAATGACAGCTGATGCTAGACAGTCTGTTGCTAAATGGGTGTGCCATTTATCACTACCACACAAGGGTACTTAATATTTATCTTTCCCAGCCAAAGAAGTTACATGCTGAAACAACAATCACTGTTGTGTGCACCCAGGAGCAGCCCAAGCTCTTCTCCCCACTGAATCCTCACATGCAGCCAATGAGGCTGCCCTCAGGTAAGTCAGGACCAGAGAGCTGCAGGGGCTTCTTGATCATGAGGGTGCTCATGCCACCTGCATGAACTGGAAGGCAGGCAGGAAGGACAAAAGGGGGTTAGGAGGACAGAAGCTCAGCTGAAAGCTACATGGGCAACTGCATCCCAACCCTTCTGTCACAGACATATCCTGAAACAAAGGCTTCATGGGCAGCTTCTACTTGCACACCCCACACCTCCACCTCCACCTGGCACCTACAGGTGTAATGGGCCTCAGCAGATCCAGCTGGCACCAGCTTTTTCCAGCACATATCTGGTGCCTTCTAGGGGTATGTGTTCAGACAAGTCAGACACTCAAAATCATCTACAGAAAGATGCCTTTGGGGATGTTAATCATTTTCTGTTCAAATGTTGCTCTACAAATTCAGTTGGACTATGGAAGAGAAAGAAGATGAACAGTCATTCAAAGCCCAAGCTTTGAAACCTCTCAAGAAAGGAACAGAATAAGGTAATCTGTTTGCAGTAAAAGCAACTGCTCGATCCTTTAAATTCAAACCAGGGGATACCACAGGGCACAAGAGAGGAAGGGCACCATGGCAGCCTTCACCCTGAAACCAATAAAGCCTGAATGCCTGCATTCTCTGCCTTATTAATCTTCTTTTAACATAACTGTTTGGAAAGAATAAGCAAAGAATAAGCAAAGCTATGGTTTGTTCTCCTAGTGACAGGCAACTTGATTCCTTTATGACTGTGACACCTTTCTTTGTATTTTATTTAAACAAAATAATAAATGCATATCACTGGTTTGAAATTTACCTGCCCAAACCTAGACACAAGCTGTGTTTGCTTTTACTATGAGACATTGTTTCCTAACAGGAAGGCAGAATTATCTGATAGAAAACACCTTTAATGTAGCACAAACAAGTTATTAACTGGAGTCCAACAGGGCACATGATGAGCAATCCTAAAACCACAATTCAATGGGGTAAAACACCACCATGCAACTGAGCAAAATAACCTGCTTCCAAGGCTTAGAGACTGCGTGGGATAGAAATAATTTTAAATCAATTGAGTTACTGTTTCTTGGCAATTTGATAGAAAGGAGAAACAGTGTAATTGGCAATCAAGTACTCCTTTGGGAGCTTCCAAACAGCCAGCTGGATTTGTAAATGCATGTTAATCTGCCAGGGCCAAATCCTGCAAGACGCTTAGAGCCAGCAGTGGGGTAAATTGCAAGCTGGGTGTAAGTTATTCCAGACAGGGATGTAAGCAGTAAAGGAGTACAACTCACATGTCAAAGGAATGCTGCTTTTGTCCCTAGAAGTAAATACAAACCTGCTTTCACTCCCTTGCCAACACAGAATTCTTTCAATGTAATCAAGCACAGATCTACTCACCCCTTTACTTGCTAAGCAGTAGCCAAATATATCTCAGGGACGAATATGCAGTCTGCATGATTAATTAGCTGGTGTCTTTATCTAACTTTCCTTCAGCCTTTATATGCTTAATAATATCTACTTATTAAATCAAGGAGCTTGTGTATAAAACTGAATCCATTAGTTTATTTTAAGTCACTATATATAGACAGGATTTCATTGCAGGAGCAAACACTATGGGCAAACTATTGAAGTCATCGGGATCCAGCACTTGGAACTGAGGGGGGGGACACTGACAATGACCTCAACTTGAAGGGAGAGTTGTTAGAGTCCTTTGAGAATTGTTTCAGGGTTTGCATGGAGAAGAACAGCATTCCAACTGAACTAATAATCTTCTTGCATTCCTTGAAATAATTTCCTGCTAGTATTGATTGCCCTTATCTGAAAACTATGAAGTTTTCCTAATGCCCTGTGTTGTGAAGGAAAATGAACTACAAGTGACCTTTCTTGCTCACCAACCAGACTACTCAGATAATAAAATTCAAAGACAAATTCTCTTCAAAGAGAGATATGCTTCTTGCCCATGACATCCAACCAACCATCTTAGGTATTCCACTTCGAGAGGTGGCACTGTGTCATGCAGAGGACTTTCTCTATTGCTTGTTATGGTGAGAGTCTGGATGATTACCTAAAAATAAACACTAACATCTAGATGGCTGAAGTCAGGTGAGATGACTCCTGCCTCCTTCTGGCCATGTATCTGAAGAAATGGCAGGAATTCTGTAGAGCATCTCCAAAGAACTTCGCTTTAGAATCATAGAACACAGTCATATCACGAGTTGAAAAGGATCTACAAGGACCATCATGCGCAGCTTCTGGCCCTGCACAGAACAGCCCAAAGAATCACACTGCGTGCCTGAAAGTGCTGTCCAAATTCCTCTTGAACTCTGTCAGGCTTGGTGCTGTGACCACTTCCCTGGGCATCCTGTTCCAGTGCTCAACCACTCTCTGGATAAAGAAGCATTTTCTAATATCCAACCCGAACTCTTCCCAACACAGCTTCATGCCATTCCCTCGGGTCCTGTCAGCCCAGAAAAGAGATCAGTGCTTGCCCTCTTGTGAAGAACTTTGACTTTTAACAAAGCCCTGCGAATACAAAAAATCTGTGACAGTTTCTTCTATCTATTTTATCATATATGTCCTCCAACAGTACTGAAAAGGAGAGACGGTGCTGAATCCTGTTGCTGTCCCTAAGAGGTATTTGAAATCATTCATAAAACCAGGCCTTGTAGCTGCAGGGACAGGCAAGCTGCAAATAAATCCTTCAAGGCTGCTGGGAGAGGCGAGGCCAGCATCTTCTTGATGTCCCAGGCAGTCTCATTTCCCCACTAACTCCTGCACTGAACACAAGTTATTTCTGAGGGATCTGCAAGCCAATATGTGTTAAATATGAGCAGTTTGCAGAATGACAACTACTTTGGGACCTGCACTTTATAAGCAACACAAAAGGTGCGGAAGAAAAAATTCTTCCCATGTGAAGAATAAATATAATCACGCTCCTTGCATTTCTCCCCTGGTAAGAACAGATGATTCAAGATACCAAATTTTCTCTGACCCATTAATATGCAGCCCTTCATATTAAACAAAGCAAACTGAAATTCTACAACTGCAAAGTAATTTCTGAGGTGGGGGGGAAATTAAAACCAAAACCACAAAAAAATACCACCAAAGTTTCCCAGGTTTCACATGCTCTGAGGAAGCAAAAACGTGATATCCATGTCAGTCCAAAGCTACAGCGTGAAATTAGATACCTCAAGGTGCAGCAATTCAGCAACATGAAGATGTCTTTGGTTAGTCCTGAGACATTTCAGACAGATCACTCTATTCTGCATCTGGCCTGTGATTATTATCTGAATTCATCTCAAAGAAAGTGCTGCGACATCCACAACAAGGAAGTGTTTTAGAACTACACCAGCGTAACAGCAGAAAATACAACGGGAAGTAAAATACTTCTGGGAAGTTTCCCCAGAGATGGCTCTATTACAGCCTCCAGCAGTGCAAAGTACCAGAGGATTACTTCCTTCCTTCTAGTTATAATTAAATGCTAATTTGGAAAAATGTGCCATAAAAAACCCCAAACCTTAAGACTTGAGAAAAGGCTTCTATGGTCTTAAAATCAATGCCAAATCCCAACACAATCGATACAAGCTGCTGCCTTCCTTCATTTACACTTTTTTAAAATTTTGTCCTAGATTCATACCTTTTCCTAAGTTACTTTGTTGGCAAGCCTCCAAATTGCCCCTTCTGAGCTCAGAGCTTGCTGGAAGACCTCTGGCCATTCCTGCTGTACATCACCTATGCTGTAGCTAGAAGGTCAGGTAAGTAAATCCCTCTCGGCAGGCCAGGAGCGGGACTGCAGGAGCAGCACTCTGGGGCTCTGCCTTCTCGCAGCAGGATCCAGATATCAGTGCCCAGGAGCAGTCTGGCCAGTCCCCACTGCTAGGTGACCATTGGCATAATTCAACCAGGCACTTCAGAGGAATGCAGCCAACACACAGATACTGGGATGCATCCCCTGGCCTCTGTCAAGCACACTGTAAACCAGCAGGCATTGGTGGTTTGGGATGGAAAGTAAGCAAATCCACTTTTTTCTCATACGAGGGACAGGATTTGCTAAAGACTGAAGTGCAGCATGCCCACCAGGCAGCGGAGCTGTAGCACGGGTCTATCACAGAAACATGAAACCCACAAGCCTCCTGAGATAAGGAGCAAGAGAAGAGCTCCCCAGAAGACTTGGGAGGAAAAGGAGCGGGATATGACAATTTATTTTTGGCTATGACTAATACAGCATTCAAAATAAGTGCTTTGCACCCAACTTCAAAAAGGAAGGAAAAAAAATCATTTATCTCTATTAACAACCCTAAATATACTTCACTAACTACAGTTACTCTTTGACTAACACAGTGATTAAAAAGTATATAAAAAGCACAGGGATTTTGCACTAGAACCTGAACAGCAGGGATGAAAGTCATCCTATTTTCACTGTATAAAGATTAGGAAGTCTGTTGTAAGGTAATCATTTCAATTATAACTCTTGAAGAAAGCAGCTCCCTATGCATGCCTCCAAAACACAACTTTTTAACTTCTAGCATTAAAATCCCAAGAAAACTGTTTCTGAAAACCTGAGATGACAACGTGAAACAGTCAAAGACTCTCCCCTCAGTACGGCAGCTACCCTGCTGTCCATTTACTCACAGGAAGCTGTCTTCACTGGAGATACTGGAAATAGTTTGGAATTTTACTCCAAAACTGTTGTGCAACTGGACATACCTTTTTCCTTGTTTCTTTCTCTCTTCCTTTCCTTCTTTTTTTTTCTGTGTCCTAAAACTACAACTAATAGAATGAATTTAGAATTAGGAAGTTAAAGCCATTAATAATTACAAGATTTTTCAACTTTGAGAAACTTAGAATGAGAAATTCTGTTTCTCAGTTCATTGTATAAAGCTTAAACTCAGCTTAAAATCTAATGTTACTTACAATTTAAACACTGAACTGAATTAGTTGACAATCTCGACTTAGATTTGCTGGTTTCTTAGTTTGTGAAAATGTTTAGTTTGGGCTTTTTAGATCAATTCAAGAAAGAAGAATCTTCAAAATATAAAAGATATTCATGGATCAAATAATTCCTACCAAGACAACTCATCTATAGATCCTAGCCCCTACATATTTGGAGCAAAAGGAAATGTAGACCACCAATATCCTTGTAAGTTGTTTGGCATTCCACTTCCAGAAACTTCAGAGAAAAAAAATAGTAATAAAACCTACCAGAGCTCCCTCCCTTGTCTCACAGGGTGTACCAGAGTTATCTCTGAACTCAGCCCTTCAATGTATGATGCCAAATGGACTGTGAAATTGTTTACCTTAATGGACAGTGCTACTTTCTCTTGGAAACAGAATAAAATTTATGGAGTAATCTAAAGCAAACCCACCAGATTTTATTCCCTTACAGTGGAATTGCTTCTGTTGCTTCTCTGTTTACATGGCCACTAACCCAGCTGAGAAGGTGAAACTCCAGCAGTCACATCTGTGGCTCAGTCACACACAGGCAGCACCAATGGAAACTCACCAAACCCTCAGCACTGACACCTACTAACATGGGCAACACATCCTGCTAGATGGAACACTGGGAATAGCCTCTGGACTTTAATTTCTGAGTCAAGATTTGTCATTTTTCAGTGGCCGCACGATTTCATATACTTAAATCTTCAACCATCAAGATTTACCCCAAAGGCATGTAAACACCAAATGAAAATAAGAATTAAAAAAAACGCTATGCTTTCATCTAAACAGAACCAGACCCAAAATATTTCCAATTTACTGACCTTCCTCAAGGATTATATATCAGCAGGTCCCTATAGAAACATATAGAATAATCTCCTCCTTTGAATTACTGTGTCTGGAGAGCAGAAGTCAGACACTGATCTAACCCAGAGCCTGGGAAGCAGGTTATGGCAGTGACAAATGGGGCTATGAGCCATCCAGACTTCAATCTCATTTGATGTTTAGCTTATTATTAAAGTAACTCAAGGCCACAATAGAAGATAATTCAGAAACTGGATGAAACTCCGAAGCACAAGATCGAATATCCCTTCCAAAATTCTTAACATCAATAATGATAAATCTTCATGGCTTTCAAAAACCTGGTTTAAAATACAGGATACCTTCAAAGTACCTTTTGCAAGTTATCAAGCTGACATCGGACAGCAATGTCATCAGCCCAGGGCTATAAATTAATAATTTAATTTATATTCTATTTCCACCAACAATGCCATAAACCTTTACAAATTTCTTCAAATTTCTCTTTGGAAATTCTGCCAGAAGCAATCCTGTGACACAAGACTAGTACATGGTGTGCAATGAGTAGACCTCCATAAATCCAGGTAGCCCCCTTGAATCTCAGGAAGTGAAGTAAACCTAAGTGCAAGGAGCTGCAGACCTGGCGTGGCCAATCCCAGACTCGAGCAAAGACTCCAAGGAGAACTCACTGAGAGCAGCCCTTTGGTGAAGGACTTGGGGAGTTCTTATGAACGAAAAGCTGGACATGAACCAACAGGGGGTGCTTGCAGCCCAGAAAGGCAACCTCATCCTGGGCTTCATCCAAAGCAGCTGGGCAGCAGGGCTGGGAGGGGATTCTGCCCCTCTGCTCTGCTGAGACCCCACCTGCAGGGCTTTATCCAGCTCTGGGGTCCTCAGCAAAAGGACAAGATCTATTGGAGCAGTTCAGATGAGGGCCATGAAGATGATCAGAGGAGTGGAGCACCTCTCCTATGAAGACAAGGCTGAGAGAGATGGGTTGTTCAACCTGGTGGAGTAGAGAAGGCCCCAGGGAGAACTTCTAACAGCTTTCCACTGCCTAAAGAGCGGGAAGAAGGACTTCTTACAAGGGCATGTACTGAAAAATCAAGGGGGAACAGCTTTCAATGGAAAAAGGGCAGGTTTAGATGAGGTATTATGAAGAAATTCTTTACTGTGAGGGTGGTGAGGCACTGTGCACAGGTTGCACAGACAAGCTGTGGATGTCCCATCCCTGCAAGTGCTCAAGGCCAGGCTGGATGGGACCCTGAGCAACCTGATCAAGTGAACGGCATCCCAGCTTGCAGCAGAGGGGGTGGAACTACAGGATCTTTCAGCTCCCTTCCAACCCAAACCATTCCCTGATTCTGTGATTCTAAAGCTGCAAGCTGTGGCATCTGCATTCCTCTTTACTTCATTTTACTTTCTGAGAGAATGTAAGAGGGAAAGAAATTTCAAATTGCTAAAACTGCTATAAATACCAGATGGACAAAATACAGCAAGCTGTAAAAACGAAGGGTAGAGAAAGAAAACAGGGAACCCTCCAGGATAAAGGATTCTCAGATTCTCCATCTGCCCTGACTGTCCAACTCCACAGAAATTAAGGAACCCAGGAACCTCACAGCATGAAAAATAATGAAAATGGAGAGCAGGTGATTTTCAGTATAATGTAAATGCCACAAATGATACTCTCTAACTTCTGAATAAACAAGTTCAAATCCATGGAAAATTAGAAGAGAAGAGTTAAAGCTCTCTGCTATTTATTCTCATATAATTTATACAAACAATTTACAGAACATATCCAGGCAGTCCTATAAGCTTCGGTTTTAAAGCCATCTTCCTTTCAAATTAAAAGGAAATAATATACTTTGATTTCAAATGCATTTAAATTAGCGTCATAACCTGAAATCTGTTATGGAAGAAAATGCAGGACCTTATCTTGAAATCTTCAGGAATAAAAGCTCCTTTTTTGAGCTCACAACATTTAGACATGGTTCTGGGTTAAAGAGAAGGAGAGAAAAATAATTTTTTGATAATCTCAGAAATGTAAATCTATAGTCATGTTTTGCCAAGACTAACAATAAAACAAATACCTTACAATGTATCTAAAATTGCAGCAAGGAAAATCACAGTGAATAAGAAAAGGTGAAGTTCATTCAAATCAAATGGCAGCACAACAGGAAAGTTCACCAAGCCTGGACATTGCGGGAGACACAGCTGACCCTCGATCACTCAGGGTTGACTGATCAATATGCATCATCCCTAAATCTCTCTTGATGTGTCCAGATGGTTAAGGTATTCCAGGATGATATTCCAGTTACTCCCATCATTTTGCCAGCACATCAGCTCCATTGTGTGTACTGCCCATCCTGCCCCCACACCAGGGCTCAGCTGGGCTCTGGTCCATGGACTGGGTACATTTTACCCAGTTGATGTGATTTGGCCACAGCTAAATAAACTGAGAGTAACTAAAGCTGCAGATCATAGCACCTACAAGCACAAGACAAAAGGCTTCTGGGTCTGGCTTCCTAATGAAAAAGGCAGATGTTAGGCAACAAAACTGGTGTTATTTCCCAGTCTTGGAAGACAACTTATATTCTATTTAAGGGTACAACTTCTCTACAACTATCCTTACATGCCTAAAAGTTTGGTGTCTGGTGCAACCTGGTCTGATAGACACACTAGGTATTCAGAGTAGAGAGCCATTTCCAGAGGGCAAACCATTCTCAGAAGTGCCTGTTGCAGAGGAAGCTCAAGGGATTGGACACAACAGCCAATTTCTAGACAAATGATGTAGGTGAACACGCACTACACCATCTGACTGGTAAAACACAATGCCAATAAGTGCACGCAGTACCTAATCCAGACTAGGCTGCAAATAAACTTCTAGATGCACTCTGGCTACCACAGCCAAGCAGAGCTTGACCCCTCCCACCCCATGGGGCTACGACCAAGCCTGTACTCCACAGACATGCTAATACCAGGTATTAGAAATTCATGAGGGATAAAACCAAAGTATGCTGGCAATTATCCTCATACCACTGTGAAGAAGTTTTCTAATAAATGTGACTATTTCAAGTAACATCTAATAGGAAAGAATCCATCTGCTGATTAATCAAAACTTAATTACAAGCATCACAAGTCACCTTTTCAGTTCAACGTTATCTTTGTGACCATGTCTGCTTTCCCTTTTCAATCATTACATTTCACAGGCATCACTGAAAGCAGTTCAATTCTACACGTAACTTAGGGAAACGGCCAGTTTGTGAAACGGGAAGTCCTCATCCTTGACACTGCTTTCACATCATAAAGTAAGTGCACACAAGCCATTTTATAAACACATTTTATTAGCTTGGCTAAAACAGTTGGGCTGCAGTGCTGACATTAAAATTGCTCTAAACTAATTTTAGAACTATCTCTCATCATTTGTTTGAAAGTTTACCCTATTACTAAGCATTTCTTCACTAAGCCTTCTATGCCACATACCAGCCTTCAACTCAACCTTTTCCTACAGTACGGCTTAAACTAATAGCACATTCAAGAACTGCACTGGTGAAAACCATTTCAAAATGTTTTTTAAAAAAGTTAAAATAATTTCTACAAGAGGTCATAACATTTCCATGATTCACACTGGAAAAGGGGTCAAAAGCAGCAGGCAGGTATAACCAAAAGCAGACAGATGTAACCGAAGTTTCGTGAGAGCTTAGTCCAGGCTGCTGCTGCCCAGGATGGAGCCCAGTCAAGACAGGAGGATCAGGGAGGGCATCCCATGCTCACAAAGTGAGCAAAATGTGCTCTGCAAAAGGCAGTGTAAGGAGTTGCCAGTCAAGAAAAAATATTCTACAAGGGGTAAGAACAGCCTTGAGTTGGCCATCCCACCCAACCAGGAGAATGCAGGGATGTACCAGGGGGATCCAGGTAATTAAAGCAGGTTCTGGCATGGCTGCCAGCTGAGCCTGCAGTGCTGGATCTTCATGGAGGCACCATGCTGAGCACCTGCAACAGCCTGTTCTCTAAAAAAAACCCAGGAGGTGGGTGGAGTTCTCTTTCAGCTGAAAGACAGCTAAAATCACAGGTTTGGTACTCATGGTGGATGTACCAATGGCCAAATCAAAGCTTACTTCAAACACAACTCAGTATGGGTTTACTTAGTCTTTGCAGCATAATTTAGGAGATCTGAACTGGATGAGTGGACAAGGTGAAGTAACTGGCTGGATTGCTGGACACAAAAAAGAGATATCTGTAGTTCCAACTGGTCTGGCTTATCACACATCCAGGGGTTCATTGTGACAAGGGATGCTAGAAGGTCAGGAGTGCAACTGTTGCTGTTCAGCCACAACCTGGGTGGTGGATAAAAAACAGCCTCACCCAGTTCATAAATGACACCAGTTTAGAAGGAACAATGGATATTGTGGAGAGCAGGGCTTCTCTTCAGAGGCACTGCAGTAAGATGGAAGATTGACTGACATGAAAACAGTTGACAAGAACCACCAAAAACTTCAACAAATAAAATCCTGCACTGGGATTTGCTGTGCATCCACTGGAGCCCAATGAGAGCAGGTCAGAGGAAAAAATCATGGTGGTTCTGGTGGGTAACACAGAACGAGCCAGCAGTATCTCCATGCAGTGATGATGGAACAGTATGCCTAGTTTTAGACTCCCCAGTGCCAGTGCCCCAATGACAAAATGATGTCTCTCCCATAAGACTGTCAGAGGGCCCAAGCATGCAGTGAATGAGGAGAACATAAGGGAACTTGGTCTGCATAGATTGGGAAGAAAAGGTTAGTGGTGGCAGAGGGAAATCTCATTGCAGGATTCCCACCTACATAGAGGCTGCAGAGAAAACAAAGCATAGAGGAGAAACAGTCACAAGTGGAAGCAAAATAAACCTCTGCAGGAACTGAGTGTAAACTCATTCCCGGAAGTGTGGTTAAGCACTGGAACAGCCTTCCCAGTGACATTTGCTCAACCAATTTGGACAAGGCCTGCCTGGAGTAACTGGACCCAACACTGAGGTTAGATGATGCTGGAGCAAGAGGATGGGCCAGAGGACCTCCTAATCAAAAAGGTTCTGCAATTTTCTGACATTCTTTGAAATACAGATTGCTGCATTTTCTGAAAATCAGACCATAAAATTTCTGTGTATCTCCTGTTTTGACTTCTTCGTGCCTCTGTTTCCCATCTGCAAGGTGTTATTAACATTATTACCAAAGATGAAGTCCAAGTCCAGATTCAGATTCTTAAATGTAGGTGTCTTGACAAAACCTGAGCCAAACACCTACACTCCCCTCCTGCTCAATGAACATCTGAAAAACCAGTTCCCTCCACACTGTCATTTAGTGCCATTTAAGGTTCCTCAGCATATCACCTGAAGCATCCTCAGGGGACTGACAGCTATGACAGAAATTATGCATGGATTGATATGCCTCTGCAGTTCTAGCAGGAGACTGGGTAGAGACTGCGTAGGCAATGCTGGGACACATGAAATGGCCCTGCCAGCCCTTCAGCTGGCCAAATGCAAGTTCACACTCAGAAATGCCTGACATCATGCCCACAGGCCTCCACTTGCAAGTCTAAACTCTAGCTGAATCCTCATCATGATTTCCACAGTCAGAGTCATCTTGAAAAAAATAATAAGATATAAGATACAGTGGGGAATGAAGAGCATCAAGGGAATATGAGTTAAACACAATGGAATTTATCTTGTTTAAAAATATGTTAAAAAGTAGTGAATTGGGCTACAATAAATAAAAGACAAGGGAAAAGCGAAATAATGAACAGTCCCAAAAATACCGTGCTTTGAATAACGCAGACCATGCAAAATGCTACTGCTACCACAAATGATATAATTAAAGAGTACCTGGTAATGCAGAGAGTGGACAGACTAGATTGACACAGGTATTTCCCTAACTTGCAAGTTTTCGGACTTTCTCACTTTAATCCTACTCTTTTAATGCACTTTCAGTGTGCAGTGTTCCAGGCACAGTCATGACTATATGAATACTAAAGGGTGAAGTTTTCAAAGACACTGAGTGTTGGATTAACATTTCTCTCCCTGAAGACCAGTGTAATTTCTTCATCCTTCTGACATCTTCCTCCCCCTCATCCCCTCCCCAGCTTGAGATTTATAAAGTAATTTTATACAGCCTTACTTTTTCTTCTTGAAATCATTCTTGCTGTTTTATGAATTACATCCGTAATTCATGTTCTGAATACCTATTTTAAGGAGTTTCTTTTGTCCTAATAGTTCATACAGAAAGTAGGTTGAGGCTGGCAACACTCCAGTAAAATCCACATTCAGTTACTCCATTAAGGAAAGAGTGAATACTTTTGCATATGCACTAACCTACAATATAAACTAGCACATGGCTGTGAAACAAAACTATTATTTTACAACACCAATATAGTTTTCTACCAAATGCCCTAAAGTGAATGATTTCTTCAGGGTACAGAACAAAAGCACTCAACTTTAAAAATTATAATTTGTCAGAACTTAAATGTTTAAAAATATTATTTCCTATCATATTAAATACACAAATTGACAACAGCTCTAGATGCTGAATGCATCCAGATGCATTTCCTGACTGTAAAGATTCAATGATATAATGTAGCAAGAGAGAGGTATTGTACTCATTAGATCACTAAGCAGCAGTGCTTACAGAATATTTAACTACACTCTACAAAGATATTCAAATGTAGCTGTCAGAATGTGCTTGGAAAATTTCCACCTCATACAAAAATGCAAGAGATGAGAAATTATCTCCCTTTAAAGGAAAAAGTTCAAGGTGATGTTACCTGATTAGCTCACTTTGCTATTAATTAAATTCAATAAAATTCCCAAATATGGCATGCCATCTTTTATTAGCATTTCTGCAGAAATAAGAACTATGCTTCTAATTTAAAAGAATTTAGTCAGAATTAATGAAATATCAAAGAATAAAAACATAGTAGAGGAAGAATTTAAGTTCAAAACATGACACCGAAGAGAGATACTAAATTATCTCATAGAGAGATTTATTAAAAAATCTTAAGAGACATTATTACTATGCAATTTGCATATATTTATTTATACATACATAAAATATGCATGTATATATACATATAATCCTATTACATACTCCATATGTATTGCATACTATAGAAATAGCAATTTCTTTCAAACTGCTTAAGAATTTTAAGGGGCAAAATGCTTATGTAAGAGCAACATGACACCAGAAACATGGCTCCTTACTCTCCTTTCTATCTCAACTGGATTTTTTTTTTTTTTTTTTTTTTTACCTCTTGCCATATGGTACAAAGGTTCATTTATTTGCAACATGAATTTGCCAAGAAATGGCCTGAACAGCGTTTGTCTGTGAAGTCACTCCAGTTTCAGCATTCACGTTAGCCTACCACCTAACGTAGCACACCCTTCCAGTAGAGAAGACAGATCTGCTTTAGCAGGAAAATGAGCATTCATTCTGGACATTAACAACGAAGATTAGCCCAGGGAACTTCATATCTCTGTTGCTCTCCCAAACTTTTAGGGTATAAACATAGAAGCAGCTGTCTTCTTTCAACAATACAGAAATTAACACCATGAATATTCCATACAAATCTCTATTTCCATGTCAATGGAATTTTAATTAGTTGAAAATATTCTTTTAATCTCAAAGTACTTATTCTCTGAGAAGGCACATTCCCAGTTGAAAGAACTTTCCATGGTAGAGCCTTCTAGCATTAAGACAAAAAAGGAAATCTCCAGGTACCTGATCAGTAGTAGTAATACAGAAAGACTCCTTTCCTAGTTTAGCATGAATTAAAGCCTACTTATTCAAAGAACACTGCTAAATCTGTGGCTTACCATAAAGCTCTAATGGGTATTAACTGATGTCATCTGTACACAAGGAAGAATCCAGTTGTGACCCAAATGTCATGAAAATCAGCATAATTACATACTTTATAGTTCAGGTGATTTCAAAGTGTGACTAGAGTTTCATCATTTGATTAGCTTTTTCTAATGGAGAGCATTTCCTTCCAGCTAAACCCAGAGAGCAATGCTGAGAGTTTACAGATGTATGTGCAAATTGTTAAACATACAAAGGACATTAAAAGTGTAAATACAACATTTTTCAAGTTAAGGAACTGGTAGTCAACCAAAGTAACAAAAAGCTACAAAACTGTACTACGTTGCTGGAATAGAAGAAATAACCACCTCAAACAAGGAGAATGGGACCCTTAAAGGACTAAGGAGACCATCAGGAGAAACACTAGGAAACTCCACCCTGTCCCTCCTCAAGAAATGAGACAGTGATAGCCTTCAAAAATGAGAAACCTCAAAAAATGTGATATTTGATTCAAAACATGAACATGCCTCTAGCTAAGAGGTTATGAAAAATGTTCTCAGTAAGCTTATCCATGAGACAAATCCATCATTCGCATGAAGCACAAAACAGATTGTATTTGAGAGACAGAGAACTATATTCCCTCATGGTGCAAGTAATTTGGGAGGCATCACAGTATTTACTTAGGGAATGACTAATTAGGTATGAAGACAAGGGGGAAAAAAAGGGGGGGAGGGGCGCTTCCTGATGTTGTAGAAATACAATTATTTTTAAAAATGCATGAAGTGCGGCTCTAAACATGGTCTTAGTGAAGGGCCAGGCACGCATCAGGATTCAGCTTCAGCTCTCTGAATCAGCTGAGTGTTAAAAAGGTTTATCTGTCACCATGCCAGACACTGAGACATCACTGAAGTAATGATGAGGCTGAGGGAAAGGGGCCAGAGTGGCAAAAAGGTAACCCTTCTTTATCAGTCCAGCATGCACTGTGTGAAAGAGGGGCAGTCTCTGGACAAGAAGTAAGCCCCAAGATGGGTGGTGAGAAGGAAGAAGGCTTCTGTGACAGGGAGAGGAGAAGCTTTCTGCATACTGACTGTGTCCAAAAATATTTGTAAGAAAAAGCAGCATAAATTTCTACCTGCTGTCCAAACGCAGCCACACATCCCTGCACTAATAAAAATCTTCTAGAATAAATGTCCCCACACTTGGGACATTTAAAATGAGGGCCTAAGGTCATAATGCAAGGGGTCAGGCAGATCATTAAATTACCTGCAAGGTCAAAGTAATTGCGATGACTGAAACTTACCACTTTGTCACATAATCAGAAAAACTCAGGAACTGAATTGTTGCTATTTAAAAAAATACACCATCCAGAAGGTTTCTTTACACCCACACATGTACTTACCCAATGCACCACTACCCAAACAGAACCAAAATATATTTTAACAAATCTTGCACAAAGTCAAAACATAATTCCTTTTACAGACATGTTAGTCCACAAATCTGCTTTTTCATTCAGCTTAGACTGCTAGAATCACTTATGGACACCTATTACAAAGATCTGCCAAATCCATAATTTGCTTCTTGACATTAAGTAATAAATACATAATGCAGACACACATTTGTCCTTTTCAAAATTCAGCTGAAATACATTTCTTTAGATAAGAGCATGACCTGTCCAAGTCACCTTCCAAAATTCAGAAAATCTTCCTCCACTGAGGCATGCACTCCAATCTTCATATCCTGGCTCCTACTTGAAAGAGGAGCTATGTACATCCAAGCATTTGACATTAAAATAGGAATTTATGACTGCTTTGAGTGCCATTGGCATGTGGAAGTGCCATTCATAAAGCAGACACCCATGGCAGGGCTCACTATTCAGGCAGAACCAGAGGACATCAAGATCCATAATTAAAATTTTCACATGGAAAAACCCACACAGGCTGCTCCTAAGCCTGGAAAGTGTTTCCCTTTAATCTGTTCAACCTTACATGATACCTATTAGCCTGTGTTAAATGAGTGATGAACTTTGTATTTTGCTAAGTTACACTTAAATTGTCTTCTTAAATTTGCATCTAAGAAGGAATGTTGATACTGAGACCAAAGTTCATATAAGAAAGTATCTGGCTCTGTATTGCTTGGAAGTGCTGCCGTTTGGTGGAAAATGTAGCTGGAAAGGGGTCTGCACTATACAACACTTACAAAACCTCCTGGATACCAGCCCTGCTGATTAGTGCTTCAATTTCATAGTCAAATGGAGGTCACTGCAGTAGGTGTTTTTCAAAGGAAATTATTAGGATGGAGAAGGATGTAGGGAGGATTTGCTAGAGATGAAAACAAATGACATTGGCCTTGCAATAAAAATTCTGAGTGCAGCAGGGAGGGGAAGATGTATCATCATTAGCTCATTTACCGGTTGTGAACTAGCAAGGGCTCATATCCATGAATCTTTTCATGCTGCATGCACAGTTTTAAGAAGGCAGCAAGCTCTAGCATGCACAAGTGAGATCAGATCCAGTGATCATACAAGTAATGTGCACCCAGAGAGAAAAATAACAGTGGAAGTTTTCTAGGTGGAATATTGCTGAAGTCTGTTGCACTGCAAGCGGAGCAAGAGCCATGGCAGGCACCTCCAAAATTTTGAGTTGTGCTCTACTGGGGGAAATCTCCCAATGGAAGAGGCAGAGCCCTTGTCAGCTACTGCTGGGCAATATTAGAATCACAGGATGGCTAGGATCAGAAGGCACCTTAAAGATGCTTTTTTAAACTAAAGACCTACTTCCAACCTTCCCACCATGGACAGGTGTATTGAGTTTGCATGACCAGATTTTGGTAGCAGGGTGGGGTACAAGAGTGGCTTCTGTGAGATGGTGCCAGAAACTTCCCCCATGTCTAGCAGAGCCAATGTCAGGCAGCTCCCCAATGGATGTGCCACTGGCCAAGGCTGGGCCAGTTTGAAATGGCAGTAACGGCTCTGATAACACACTGAAGAAGATGAAAAAATAAAAAGTAAATTTTCTTGTTAGGTGATGTAAATCAAAATATTGGCATTTACGACAAAGCAAAACTGAATGTTAACTTCTTCCCCCATGCTCAGTGACTTCTTTTCCTTAGGTATGAACAATATTGTGCTGGTAAAGAGGAGAAGAGGGACCCAGCTGGATGGACCACTCTTGTGAATGGTTCACTGGATTTGAACCAGTTCTGGAAATAGACATTTGGATGTATAGACAAATTTAAAAGCCTAAACCATAGAAAAAGAAGACTCTTCAACATTCAGAGGCTGCAAACTGACTGCAAGCACATCTTTATTCTCAGTGTTTTATCTCTGGCTCAACTCTTCATCTACAGAACTGTAGATGTAGACTGAAGGATTGCTTTCATAATAAAGGGCTGAGTTCAGTAAAGCTAATCCCTTTCCAAAACACTCAGGTATTTAAATCCCACTGGCTTCATTGGGTTAAAAGCACTCAGCTAAATAGGAGGCCAATGTTGGTGGCAGGGAATAAAAATACATGACGGACAGACAGGAACAGAGGACATACCAGGGTAAGCACAAATTTGCTAGAGAAGGTTTTGGAAGGAAATAAAAGACAGAATTAAAAAATGGGAGAAAGCTTTCTACTTAATTGAAGATTAAGAAAAAGCAAAAATAGGAAATGCCACTCAACGGAAGGTACAACAGTTTGACAGAAGAAGGCAGGCCAATTACTTAAAGTTTTACACAGTTAAATGAATTCCTTTATTTATTTATTTATTTATTTTACATATTGTAAACAAGATCTCTCTATCCCATCAAAATTACCTTTTAAAGGCTGGGTAAAATACATTAAATAATCCTAAAATCCCAAAAATCCTTTGGGTTTTGTTTTTTTTTTTTTTTTGGTGAAAACAAAAGCCAAGCAGGTAAGAGTGATATAAACAGTTCTTATCTCCAGAGAGGCTGGCTTTCTCTTTAATTATCCCAAAAATGAAACACTGCTTCAAGCAGCTAAAGAAAAAAAAAAAAAGGTAATTTAAATGGAATGGGCTACACACCTCATTTGCAGTGAACAAGAGGATGCAACCGAACCAACTGCAATTGCAATATTATACAAAACCAACAAAGCAGACAAGTGGTACCAGCAATTCTCACTTCAGTTTAAAAAGCAATCTAAAGCATCTAGCAAGACACAGAAGTAAAAGGACTCTTGATGACAACTCTGAGTTTACTATTGACAGTTACTTAATTGCTACTATTCCTTCACATGCTCATTGCCAAATACTGTAATTCCTGCTGGCATCTTGTACTTGTGCCCCAGGTAAAATAGCAGCACCCTGCACTGGCATGGGGGCAGGCCCAAAGGGTGCTTGCACACCAGTTTCAGATATCATGGAGGCACCAAGACAACCCTCAAGGCCCATCACTGCCACAGGCTGAGCCCACAGGGCTGTGGGGCCTTGGCACAGCCCAACACCATGCTGATGGGAAAGTGACCTTGCCGCCACCATGACGTAGTCATTTGAATTGCATCATGTCATTTTCAAAGACTGAGTTTCTCAGAATGGAACATCTAGATGAATAGTACAAATAAGGCTACATTATTTTCTTCTGCTTACTTTATATATGGATATACAGGAATTTTGATTACAGCCTGAACAGTTCCTGTTTCACCCTTATCAAGGGTACAACCCATCATGCTCAGCAATATGGAAATCTCAGTTAACAACAAAATAGAAACGTTAATTCACCTAGGAGCAGCTTCATGGGAACACAGATATCCATCTATTGCTTACTGCCCCGTGCTCATTCAAGAGAGAAACCACATTAAAATAAATAACTAGTGATGAAAATGCCAATGCCTCCCAGAGTAAAGAGATCTGAAGGCAAATTGCAGGAAGCCTACAGGATACAATTACTGCATTAAGGAGAGACGTGGTCTGGAGGATTTTGTGTTGAAGTTTCAGGACAATAAAACCCAAATTCAGCAGCTGCTGCCACAATATAACAACTGGCAAGACAAATACCTTTCTTTTATATATTTTTCATTTGTGGCACTATACATTTTGTTGCCATGACAACTAAATGTTTTCTGCCCATCTGTATGGTGACAGAATAGACGCATACATCTGTTCACAGATCTTGTTTTTAAAAGACAGATAATATTTTCCCAACTTCTGTATGTTTTTAAAGCTCTCTTTAGTAAGAAACAGAATATTGCAATTTCTCTAAAAAAGTGGACCATAAATCACACCACTCAGGCAGTATGTTGCCCAGGAGACACTCTTGACATCATTCATTGCCAGCACAAATGAAAAAGTCAAAATGAAGGCAGGTGACAAGGACCAGGGAACATTACCTTCAGCATGACTTTTTCCACGTTGCATTTGCTTATCGCCATTAGCAATATCACTACCAAGAGACCAACTTCTTTTCTGGCTGATTAGAAACACAAAGCCATTTTCACACAAAAAAATAATACATGAATGATTACGAAAAGGGTATTTTTTTTTCTTATTGCCATGTAGTCTAATAACTCTTAAAGTCTTTGTAATATTTTCTATCCCAAGGATTCCACATCTTTTTGAACATATAATTCAATAAATGAATAAATAAATAAAGAAACAAACTTCAGAGACATCAAGCAATTCACCCAAAGCTGTAGCATCAATAATATTTGTGTTTGCCTAAACCTTAAGTACCTTTATTAAGTAAAAAAAAATTCTTTCCTGCGTTACCTAGCACTGTTCATACAGATGCACCAGGCTGTGACACTGGCACATGAAATTATTCCAAATCACGACAGATTCCTGAAATCTTTAGGAATATTTCCAGTCCTGTGCTTAGTGAAAAATGGAAAAAAAACCCACTCAACTGGTTCTGGAGTTAAAGCAGGCAAGGTGGAGACAACAGGGGTTTGATGAGGAATTGCTTGGAATTTAGATTGTACTGGGAAGAAAGACACTTCCACAAGAAGATAAAACCATAAAAAGCCAAGAAAAACAGGTCAAGAAAGGAGAGGTCTGCAACTCTGCTTTGCAGGGTAGAAGTCATATGTTTAATCAAAATGGGAGGAATATGAGATGGCAGAATATGCTTCCCTAAAACAAGTACCACCTTCTACGCCACACAACACAGCAAATGTTTTGGTAAGGCACTGAAGCCTTGGTAGACACATTTTCCCTCAGGACATTTTTGAGCCAAAATACCACGTGCCACAGGCAGCATGAATCCACTTCCCCAGCTTCTGCATGCTGCCTCAAACTTCCTGGCCCCAAACCCAAAAATGGGAATTAGTAGCTCAGATTCATTTCTGTCACTTCTGGTGAGCCTCACACCGGATTTAAAATGAGGACACTGTGGCAGTGCTCCTTATTGACATGGAAAATACTCTAAGTAGGCAAGTTAATTTAGGTAAGCAGAATCTTCAAATGAGGGTCTGCTGCACTTTGCTGTCATCTACAGCTTTCCCTCCTTGCTACACTCACATTGCACCCATGGCATGGACAAAAAACCTGGACATTTCTGGCATGCTTTGTTGTCTCCTGTCCTGCAGCCAAGCATGCTGGGCTGGAGGTCCTCCTGCCTTCTGGCACAAAAAAATCTGGATAATAGCAGAGCCCCATCTTAGCATGTACCCTTGATAAATTATGATGGTATCACAAAAAGTACTGAAGTGGCCTTCTCCCGTGGCACCTGAAAGCCAGATGCGTGCATAACTCCAAAAATTTCTGAGTCCACCAAAATGGTCTCCCATTATGCCTTAAAAGGAATGCTTTCCCAAGACAAAAGTTCAACAGTTCTATCCGTCTATAGCTATCAGCCCCACAACTGAGAATGCTTGTAACACAGCCAGTCCCTTGGTCAGGTCAAACAGAGACAGCAATTATGGCATGCAGGGAGCAACAGTAAGGATTTGTCTCACTTCATCCTGAAATTTATTTAGCATTTTATTTCCACCCAGCACTGCAGTGAGCCAGGATTTGAAGCATCACTCACCCCTGGAAGGCTGAAAGGAATGACTGAGCAAGCAGAGCACATGGCTCTTGTGTATGTCCAGTGCAGTCAGTGTAACATTTCTATTGTTAATTATTTGGAATAAATGTACTGGCTTAAATAGGTCACTGTGATTCTACAGTTCTCCTGGGAGATTAAACTGGGAAGAAGTGACTCCTGAAGGGACTTCTTTTTTAACACCTTCCAAATACCAAGTGACTGCATTACCCCATTGCTGCATCGCATTATGATACGTGTTTTCATCAGAATCACTCACAGCATTTTAAAGCCATTAATCATGCAAGTATCACAACTGGTACAAAACTGCTTTTGACAATGTGATGATCATTAGACTTATTGTACAGACAGGTAAAGTGAGGCATGAAAAGGTTAGTTATATTGCCACAGGGATTCTGTCTCTCTCTGTGACATGTAGTAGGCAGCTTTAGCCATCTGATAGTTGTTCTGACTTGTGATTTCAGCTTGAGGCTCAGGGACCCATACCATAAACACACATAGCAAATAAGCATCTAAATCAGTTAACACACTGAATCCTCACATCAGCATACATCTTGCTCACACCACCACAACTTCTACACGAAAGCCAGGACAACGCAGTAGCTCTTGCATCTGTTATTTCCAAAGCACTCCTCCATCCTGCTAAACTCATTTCTGGTTTATCAGGTTGACTTTCCACCAAGCAATTTCTACAAAACAGGGAATTACAAATTTCTCATATCAACAAGTAAATGTCTACTGTGTCTCAGTATGAATTTCACTGACATGAATTACACCACTGCAGCTCTGTGCATGGATGTTCCCAAACTCACAAGCATCAAAAGGGCAATGCAATACTTTGCTTTGCACCTGATCTCCTTCTCTAGCTCCATCAAAATTACTTTGAAAGGCTTGTAAATGCAACCAGGGAGCTGATCCCCTCCTCTTTTCCTAAAAAAGAAAAAAAGATGAGTTCTTCCCTCACAGCTTTCTTGAGCTGGTTCACCAGTGGATGTGGGAAAAAACAGAGCCACTGAGGGGAGGTAGTGGAAAACAACAGTCAGGATCACGAATGGGCTGTCCCTGTTGCTGTTGGAACAGATAAATGCCAGGTATAAAGGGAGTGGCAATCATAGCCTTTTTTAATTGAAGCAATTCAAGTTGCAAAAGCTTGTTGTTAGTTCATTTGGTTGGGTATTTTTTTGCGTATACATCAATCCTTTTAGAACCCCACTGGTAAGATTGTGTCTGTTAGATCCAGGTGACCACGGAAAGGGAATCCACAGCCCCTTTACCAGAGATCCCAACACCCTCCAGGGACTTGCCAGGAAAGTCCAAACCCTCTTGTTAAAGTGGACTGGATGACGATTGACAGTGTGACCACACAGTTATTTCTGATCACATTCAATGTCTAGATAAAGCTTCCAACTGTTATCAGACAAGTTTTAATTTGTGGGTAAAGAGAAAGAAAAACAGATTTTCTGAGAATTAGCTGGATTTTATCTTTGCCAGTGACAGATTAATGTTCATTATGAGAGATTAAGCAATTAAAGGAAATCCCCATGAAAGAATAGAAGCATATGCAAAAAGTTTTAAACACTGGTATGTTTACACAAAGAAAACAGGAACCCTTCTGTGCTCCTAACAATATAGGAGTAGAGCATTTTGCAATGCAGCAATTGCTACAGCCAGCAACATCCGCCAGCTGAATGGTTTTTTCCACTTCCAGCATCAACAAATTCAATCTTTATAATTGAGAAAATTCCAACATTATTTAGATATTACCTTCCATTTTTAGAGAGAAGCTGCTATGGGTATTGACAATAAATTGATGGAGGGACAAACTTTAGAATCAGCAGTCCTAAATTCATTAGGTCACATTTACAAAACAGATTTTGCTATTTACCCTTTAGCCAGCACAGCTAAATGCCAGTCCTGGCCCAGCCTCATAAACAGCCCCCAACTCCTCCACAAATGTCACTATGGGCACCATCTTCCTTTTTTTATTATTTTGCTTGTCTCCAGCATGACACTCTGTACCTCAGCAGCAGCTTGCTGCCCACACTGAACTACTGCCCACACTGAATGTTCCAAAAAGGAAGATACCTCATTAAAGGCAGAGCTACACTGGGTTGCAAAGGAGCCACACACTCACAAAAAGCATCTCATCTCATTAGCAAATGGCTGGTGCAACTGCTCCTCGTGGAGATGAAGACGCACCACTAATCTGAGGTACAGAAGGCACGGAACAGACTGCCCTATCCGGGTACTGTGGGAGTGAAAACAGCACATTAAATGTTTGTTAGGTTTCCAATGGAAGCTGTACTAATAGCTCACAGGGGCTCAATCTGCTGTTTTCAGGAATTCCTTAAAGAGAAGAATGAGGCAAGTGTCTCTGAAGGGCAGTGCTGGGAGAGGGTAAAGTGAGGGAGGTTGCTCCATGCTGGGAAGTCTGCCCCATACTGGGAAGACCCCCACAGCCTGTCAGAGCACACAGTGACATCCAGAAGAATCAGCCCCAAAGCCAGCTGAGGTTTCTGTCCAGCTGCCAGTCCTGTGGGCAGGCCAGGGACTCTGGTTATCCCTGGATTGACCCTCACTGCTGGTGCTGGTGGCTATCCAGTGCTCTGTCCCCCACAGCAAAACAGAAGGTTATCACCCCAGAGGAAGCTGCATTAATCATTGGTGATGGCTTACACTACAACCTGCCATCATAAAAGAGTTATTGTTAAATGACAATTAAAGCAAAGTAAAAAACCAAAACAAACTAACATATCCAGTGGAAGTAGAGCAGAGCAAACAAAGTCAGTTCATCCTTACAAACTATCTCAAAAAGAACAGTAAAACCAATCCTTTTAAACTAGCTCCAAGATCCTGTACCATATAAGAAGAAGGTAGGTCTCACATGGAATGACATGCTGGGACTCAGAGGAATCTGTCCCATCCACCACTATTTGCTGCAGCTAAGTACAGCTTCATCATGGAGATACCACACACCTGAATTTCCCACGGTTTTTAATGAATTTGTGCATTGTCATTCTTCCCCTTCCAAAAAAAGAGAAAAACATCTCAAACAATTAACTTATCTACACCTTTCAGTAAAATGGAAACTACATAAGCATTGTACATCAAAGAGCTTCCTTCATTAAAATCTGGAAAATAATTTGTGTACTTCAGATGAAAGGTGTTCCGGGACTGTGAAGTGTTCTGGCAAATCTAATTAAATCCCATAGTTATTATCTTGTAAAAATAAAGTTTTCAGGCAAAAAAAAAAAAAAATTAACTGATTCACAGTAACAGTTTTTCTTCTTTTTGCCAAATTTTTACCTTATAAAAACGAACCACTGGTGAGAAGCAAAACCATTTTTAATCACATATGTGTAAAGTAACATTTCCAGAACACAAGTTCTCAGCAAAATTTTCAAATGAAAATGAAAAATCCCCAAACAAAGATGCATATAATACATTATGGGCTGCAAAGATCTAAAATCAGAAATTAATTTGCTATGCATATTTTAGCAAAACTGAAAAACCAAAAGCTTTAGCTATGAAAGACAGGCAGACCTCGCCATCACACTGTGAAAGCAGAGAACTGTTGGAACTACACAAAGTGAGGTTACTCTCACCTTTCCCGTCCATCACCTTGAAGAATTGTTGCTCACGTACGGTGAGCACATTCTGCTCAACTCCAAGATTATCATCAAAGTAATTGAAAAACATTTCCCAAAGAAGCAGCTTCAGGCTGCCTCCCTCTGGAGGGGGTTGTGGAAACCAGATTGTCTCCAGTGGGTAACAGCTGCAAAGTTGAGACATCTAAGAGTAAAAAAATCCACACAGTGGAGGGGTGGGTAAGTGCCACAGCATGTCTTGATATTCCCAGTCATTTAGGTGGGGCATGTACTGGGATGTACCACAGCTCTCTGCACAGAGGAGACAAAGCACAGTCCTACACCTTAACTCATTTCCCACTCTGATGGAACACTGCAGCAACACTTGAGACAAACTTCTTGCCACAACTGAAGGGATATACTCCTTTTGTTTACCATGGACAAAATAACCAGGTCAATGCCAGTGCACAACTTTACTCTGAGATACACAGAGATGTACCAGTGCAAACACCTAATGCAAACCAACTGTAATGAAAACTCCCTCCTCACATGCACTCTGTTAGGCTTTCTCTTAGTTATTTCTTATTGGCAACACTTCAATGCTAATAAGACACCATAAGTGTATAAAATGCAATAAAGATATTTACATTAAACAGCAGATTACATATTAAAAGAATCTGTTCCATGAGCTACAGAAGCTCATCTCCAAACATCTATTTTCAGGTAAACATGTATATGTGAATTCAAAGAGATCTGACAGTAGAAGGGCTTTTAAATTTTATTTTATTTTTACCTTGTTGGCAAACACCTACCAAGTTCCAAGACTTGAACACTGAAATTAGCCAAACAGCCTTAAAATATGACACAATTTTTAGCAATGAGAGTAATGAAAGCTTGGAAAAGCTTTCTAAGCAACTGACTGATTAACCATTACTTGTAGTCCTTGAACTGCAAACAGCTTTATGAAAAAGTACCCCTTAATCCAGCTTCTGAGGTAAATCCTTGAGCCTACCCACATATTCAAGCAGGGGAAGAGATATGTGATCAGTCCAGTGTTATCACTCCAAACCAGCCCCACAAATTCCTGATTAACTCTGTCCAGCTCTACTGTTCCCTAAAAAGCCACGTAACCTGCTGCAAGGTCATACAGCAAAATGTGAACTCAATTTTACTGGCCAGTGGAGATTTCTCTCTCTTGGACTTGTTACAGGAAAGGATTAGGCAGTGCAACAAAATGGCTCCATGAAATCTCACATGTTGTCCAAACATCCTCCTCTGTATATCCCGGGAAGAGAGGAGTGCTTGTATTGCTCTCCATATGCTCGTATGCTCACACTTTTGCATGAACGACATTGCCCCTCAATGCCCTTGGCTTCCACTGGTGCTTTGAAAAGCTAAAATGGATTTTTCTCCAATTTCCTCTGAGCTACCATGAACTGCTGCTCATGGTCTGAACTGATGCCAGGATAAAGCTGGGGCTCATGTGCACAGACAGAACACCAGACACTGGAAGTCAATTTCCCTCTAATATCATCTAACTCACTACCTTGTGGCTTGGTCCCTTTGCTGGCACCTTGGAAACAAGCTTTCTGCAGGAGCACCTGGGCATAATTTAATGGATGATGATGCATGAGCTAATATAGAGGTCACTTCTGGGATTGTACACTAAGAGAGAGAATAACAGAACATAGATTACAAAATGCTCTTGGAAACATCTCTCAAGGGTAATAAAGGTGACAGGAGGAAATACAGACTACACATTTCTTTATTAATAAATAAACTACTTGGAGATTGAGACAAAATGTCCTATCACCAGCAGCATCCTGAATAATAAAGGAGATTCTCTAAACATTTTCCAAAGAAGGGAAAGCATGCAAATTACAGCTAGCTATAAAAATTGTATGTTGTGAGCTGTTTTATGGGGTATAAAGCCTAGAGAGCTGAACAGCCTGAATAAAACAATTCTGCATGACTGGCCTCACTTTGGAAACTTTGAAAGTATGTCAGAATGATACTCAGAGCCTTTTAAAGTAAATATTTTCACAAGCTGATGCATTGTTTTAGGGTTCATATTATTAAAAAAAAAAGTTAAGTAAATTTGCTCCAGTGAAACCAAGACAAGCCTTGTTCCTTACTAATTTACAGCTAGAAATAACAGGGAAATCATAAATACACAGATACAAAATTTGTATAAAAATTATTAGTTTTCTACCACAACTAATTTTAAAGAAAGAGAAAAGTGTTAGTGATTGTTGTCCTAAAAGTAGAAATGTTATATGAAGGAACAACTTCCACTGTTAAAAGCTGCAAGAGATAACTCACAGAACAATGGTAACACAGTTCCACAGGCTGAGAAATAGCTGCTCTCAGGAATGTCTCATTCCTGCCTGAGACAGATACGGGCTGATGGATCACATTTTGGCCAGGACTGTGCTCTGAGATCTGGCACACTCCTCCCCAAAGAGGCTGCTCAGAAGAGACACGAGGGACAGGCTGAGGGCTGATGACCTTGTCATGAGTTCCTGCCCCAAGTGCTTCCCCTGTGAGCAACCCTCTTTTCCCATGACACCTCCCAGCAACACTCACTGGCACTTCACTTGTGGTATGGCCTGAAGTTACCCTGTAAACTGGGCTTAGAAGCCTGAGATAATAAAAAGGCTCCAAAGTACTGGCTCTGGGTAATGAAATTTGCCTATACTCTCCAGGAAGATGAAGAACATCTGTAGTACTAGTGCCTCTAAACTCTATAGTGAATTAAATTCTGCCAATGAGTCCACTCTGATCCACCCACTAGCTCCTACATGCCTCCATAAAATTAAACAACTGAGAGAGAAAAACATGTATCATGATTATCATGTAAAATGTAACATGTAAAATGATTTTCATTTTACTTTACTTTGTTTCAAGGAAACACTAGCAAGCACCCCACATAAATATTTATCAAACCACTAAAATTTTAGTAAATGAAAGTATCCTTCAACCTGCATACACAGTAACTGAAAGCTATTTTAGGAGACAGCAAAAAGATGCGAAGAGTCTGAAGCAGTAAATTCATTCCTTTCTGTCAAATAGATGGAACAGTGCAGGCAGGTCTGTTTTACTGTATGAACTACATCATCTGGTGTTTCTAGTTTCCATTATGAGTCGTTTGAAGCCATGATTAGGGTTTCCCAGCACCAACTGCCTTCTCTAGCCACAGTTTGCCAGGACTTTCTATCATTTTTGAGGTATCCAAATAGAAGCTCAGACCATTATCCTTAGCACCATAAATAAATCCATGGAATCTGTAATAATTTGAACTCTACCTCCATTTAACAGTACCTTTAGTCTTTCAGCACTGAGAAAGACAGGACTGGCTTGCTAATGTGAATTTCAGGGCTAAAACACCTAAAATATTAAGTTAACAGGGTCATCTACAGCTTGCATTCTTATCAGAGGTCTTCTACTGGGTTAGAAATCAGTGTCAGCTAACGCCTAAATTTAAAGTTCTAATGAAAGTTAGGAGACTCAGGTTCCTTAACAACTCAAAGTTAGTAAGTTTTGAAAGCATTTCTAAAGTCTGTGCTCATGGGCTTTGCAAGAACATTAAAGATCCCATAAGCATTTCATTAACACCACTGTTTTATCTTTGTGTTTATTTTCAGAGGGACTTAAGTTGTTACTATGCTTTCCTGAGAACAAGTAAAAAACTTGTTGCTTCAGTTTTCACACCTGTGCTGTGGAGTTAGTAATTACTTGCATGCCAGGATGCTGTTCCACCAACTCAGAAAAACCCTACAGAAGCCTCTGCAGCAGAAGATGCTGATTTTTTCTCATCTCTCTGCTCCTCTAGAACTCACTTTAATTATTTCCTATTACCAGTACCTCCATGGGTAGTGTAAGAGTAAATATAGAAACTCTTGGAGCGCCAGGCTATTACATTAACGTGTAGAAACAGATGCCAGACTAAAGAGTGGAGCTAGAGTAAAAATGCAGTTTAGCTGAACTAAAAATCATCAAAAAATGAGAAGGAGGATTCCAGCTTAGGCCTGATCTCATCTAACTCAACCTTTTAAGAAGTCAGGAACTCCTACTAGTTGTTCAAGTCTCCACTGCAGCCAGAGAAGAGGTTCTGATAGATGGCATTTAGTCTCCCAAGTCAGGTAGATATCATAAACCCATATGCATTTGTTGGACTCACCACCAACTCCTGAAACAACAAAAATACACCACTTTGCTGTGGTATTGGTGCTATGGGGGTGTACATACCAGAGCTAAGAAAATCCAGTGTGGGGGCAGGCGGAGTCCCAGTGGCTCTTCCCTGGAGGGAGGCCTGCTGAGGAAAAGGATTGCACAACCTTGACCAGACCCCTCAGATAAGAAATGACCTTCTGCTCACGGCGACCTTTCTAGGGACCCACAAGCCCCCTCGGGATTTTATGTAGATCTGTTGTTACTGATTGGCCTCGTACCCTTTTCCACACCCCTTTGGGCCCTATAAAGACCCCTAAGATTTCCCCAGTCTCCAGAGGGGCTTCTCCTCCTGGCACCCTTCGCTGATGCTCACAATAAAGCCACTCTGCAGAACCGCCAGACGGGACCC